>PVJA010000093.1:180000-230624 GCA_004027025.1 Myocastor coypus | reverse complement strand
AAAAAGGTCACAATCATGTAGAGAAGAAACAGTGAAGTAAGCCAACATCAGCAACATACTATTCTATGAAGCCTTTATTTATTTATTTATTTATTTATTTATTTATTAAAGTGTTTTTCTCCTTTTTTTCGTGCATGTGTGTGCAGCGTCTCACTAAACAGCTCAGGCTTGTAGTGATTCTCCTGATTTCTGTCTCGCTTGTGCTGGGGTTACAAGCGCACACCACAACACCCAGACTCAGTCACTGGCTAAACACCCTCCCCTGGGGGTGGAGCCAGCATGGCATCTGGAGCCCGGGATGAACCCTGGACCCTTTGCTTACCTAAGCAAGCACTCAGTCTGCTGAGATCTATCGCATTACCTCCTATTCAACCTTTAAATAACAAAACATTAACAAGAATTACATTGGATCCTGGTATTAAGACAGAGAAAGAAAAAGCATCTGTAAAGACATGATGTTGAAATTGAGACCTAATAATATTTAAAGACTTCCACACAAAGAAATGAAATAAAGCCAATGTAACAGTTCACATAGAAAATAAGGTGAAAAAAAATTAAAATTCATGAAAACCTGTAAGAATTCCTTCTGTCCATGAATGACCGCACGAAGTGTGGTACACGTGCAGGATAGAATATCATGCCATGACTAAAGTAGCCAACAATGTACAGATCAACGTGATCAATCACTCAATGTGTATTTGCCTTAAGAATATTTTACTTTGACTCACAAATAATGGACGCATCTATCAATGCATAATTTATGCTGCAATCAAATCAGACTAATTTAGTTATCTGTCACCTCCAAATAGTTATATTTTCTTTATTGTGAATACTTTTAAAATATACTTTAGTATTGTACTAAGATAAATAAGCCAAACTGAAAATGTTACAATCTAAATTATTCCAATCATTTGATAATTGAGAAAAAAAGGAAAATGTAGATCTTATAACAACTCTTGATAGTTTCCATTGCTTAACTGAATGGGGAGGTAGCGCAGGAAGCACCAGGAAAGTTTTCAACTGATTTAACTATTGTGTATGCCATGCAGGGTAAAGATTTGTGAAGACTCACCGGATTTTACTACTCAAAGTATAAAGTGCATGCAGGAAAAATTTTTAAAAAGGTATTTAGGAAAGTGCGAAGTTTGTGAAAATATTAAACTGCACTACAAACATGAAATGGTCCTTCTATGAGGAGAAATTTTACCAAAATAATTAACATTGAAAAGGGAAATAAGTAAAATTAAATTGAAAGATTAGACTTAAGTGCTGCTGTCCAGTGGATAGCACTGTATCTCATGTAGTTGGGCACTAATAACTATCATGCTATTATGCATCTGGGCTACCAGTAGACAATTAGGGAAGCAGTGGTAGTGATGGTCACCAAGCCTTATGTCGCTGTAGAGGGAAATTACACACAGGCAAGGAGAGAACAATTTATTTTTAATTTTATTAATTTGAATAAGAAAGACATGACAATGAGACAGTTTCAAAACACATTAGGAGAAAAGCCAAAATAATTGATAAAATGCATATTGTGGTCTTCATAGTAGTTGTTCAGTGTACAAGATGCAGACATGATAAGTTTTGTAAACACTATTAGTGTAAATATTTCTTCTCATTGCACTAAGAGAAAGTAGTTTTATGTATAGTGCAATAGTCCATAATAGCAGTGGATTATCAGCAGAATTGGCATAGTTGGAAACTGTTGAGTTGAGATTTTTATAGCTCAGAATATCAATATGGCTTTACTTTTATATTGTCTACGGCCATGTCATCCTGAATGCACCCGACCATGTCTGATCTCTGAAGTTAAGCAAGGTCAGGCGTGGTTAGTACTTAGATGAAAGGATAGAACAAATAAAAGAAGCACGTTGTCATGATATGGAACTGGACACATCATTATCAACTAAATTAGAGTTGGTTACACACAGGAACATATGCCAATGTGTGTGTGTGTGTGTGTGTGTGTGTGTGTGTGTGTAGTACTGATAAATATGTGTCAACATATACAGATGTGTGTATATGTGTATCAATGGAGTTAGTATATACATATGAACATGTAATGAAATCTGTGTGTGTGTGTCTGTGTGTGTTTGTGTGAATGGTGAAAGAGTATACACATAATTGTGTATGTGGGGTGTTAATATATACGAGCATACTTCCTTGCCAATCAGCTCTAAGAGTATAGAATGAAAGACACATCTGCTTCAAAAACTAGTGGTACCTCACTAGTTTCAGCTGCTATTAACTTTCCACAATGCAAGGAGCCCAGGCTTCCTCACTGAAACAGCTGATTCAAGAGAGAGGAAGGAAATATATACTAAGGCAATGAAGCATCTGGTATTGCAAAGCAGGAAGAAAGTACTTAGAGAGAAATCTTTTTAAAAAATACACTGATAGAAGTATGTTAAAAGGAAACTGCAGCCAATAGAAAGTGCTGCAAATAGCCAAAGCAGTGTAATAAGTCAGGAGAGTGATGCTGGATTAAACTGGAAAGTATAAAATAAATACTAATGAGTTCATCTTTTTATAATACGATATTAAGACAAACTGACTAGGGAATAGAAAGTAATCAGTCTTTCAGAATTTAAAGTAATTCGGCATATTCTTTGTTTTGAAGGAGGTGAGACAAAGTGGCACAGTTATTTTTATTCTAAAAGTAGAAAATCAGTAGAAAGAAAAAAAAAGGATGACTTAATATTTATCCTTATATTTACTCTCATGCTCGTTAATAGAGTTTAAGGTCCAGATCAACAGTGATGAGCGGTTTTTAAGAGTAGCTATCCTTGATATAATGAGATGATGCAGTCTGTGGCCCCAAAACATGTAACCTAATTCTTACCATAAAAGTGTGCGTGAATCCCAAGAGGATCATTTAAAAAATGCTTGACCAACATTCTTCCAAAGTCAAAGTTATTCTAAAAATGTATTCTAAAGAATACAATAACAGCCAAAAAGAACCTTATAGATATAATGCATTAATCAAAAATGGTTCTTCTGGATGGAAGCCTAGAAGAGGAAAGGGTATGTGTTAAGAACTATGAAAATGTGAATAGATATACTTAATCAATAATACAAATATTTATTAATTATAACAAATTTAATCTATTAACATAATATGCTAATTATAGGAAATTGTCAATGAGGCATAGCAAAACTCTTACATCACCTAACTTTCTGTAGATGTAAATGTGTAAGCAATAATACTATTTTAAAAGCTAAAATGGTACTGACCAAATAGCTCAGCAGATTAAGTACCTGCAAGCAGGTACTGGGACCAGGGATTCAATCCCCGGTCTGCCATGCTGGCCTGGCTCCTAGGGTGCACCGAGACAGCAATTGAAACCGGGCGTGGTTGGCACATGCCTGTAATCCCAGGTCTTGGGAGGCTGTAGACTGGCGGATCACTATGAGTCTGATTTAGTAGTGAGACCCTGAACACGCGGTAAACCCTTCCCTAAAATTAAAAAAAATATATTAAAAATAAAAACAATAAAAGAATAGCTAAAAGAAATTTCATCACAGTAAGCAAAGGATTATGGTTGATGCCACTGAAAATCTAGCTAGTGGCCAAATCGTATAGATCCTGATGTTCCATGGAAAGGTGTTGAATCTTTTTCAGTGAAATGGAGATGTTAGGTATAGAAAACTGAAATATGGTGGAGAATACTCTATTTAAGGTTATTGAATTAAAAATATACCCATTGTTTTGCAAAAAACATGCTTAAAGTTATGATTTGTGGTAAATTGGCATAGAGTTTAAAATGAGCTTCATTAGGAAAGTATTTGAGCCGGGCGTGGTAGTGCACACCTGTAATCCCAGCACTTGAGAGGCTGAGGCTGAAGAATCAGTGCAAGTTCAAGACCAGCCTGGACTACAAAAGTGACCTCAAGGCCAGCCGGAACTGCATAGCGATACCCTGTCTCAAAAAGACAAAAAAAAAAAGACAGTATTTGAATACATCAAGACAAAGTCAATATAGACTACAAAGATTTAGATAGAACTGAATGAATTTGAGATAATGAATGTATGATGGTCATGCCTGGTTACATGTTGCCTCTTGGGACAAAGATAGCAGTTTGTCAGCAATGAGATGTGAAACACAGTGATTCATAGACTAGTAGAAGAAATTCTTGGAGAAAATTCAATAAATTTTCTATGGAATTAATAAGTGTGGAAGCTTAAACTGTGTTAATAGTAGCAAGTTAAACATGCACAGTGGATGAAAAAGTAAAATATTTGAAAAGAAAGTCCCTGGATTCCTTGCTTGAGAAGGGTCACCTAAGCAATGGATCCCTGGGATTTCTTTTACATGCACAGCATTCCAGGCATTCGCAAGTGGGTCAGTGCAGTCTAGTCCAAGAGGTCTTGATTAGCTTTTGAACTGGTGGCAGACCTTGGCATTGCCCATGTGATGCTGATTGCTTATGCCTATAGAATGCAGGAGTAGAGGGCAATAGATGCTTCCATCCAAGATTCACAGGTGGATTTGAGAGGCCAGCTGATATTTCCCTACAGGAACGTGCAAAGCTGAGAGGGGAAATCAAAAGATCTGTAGAGCTTCCAGGAAGTCAGACATGCCAGAAACAAGCACAATCCATGTCCATAGCTAGCCCAAGGGAGAGAAAAAAGAGGTTGTAACTAGGAGACCATAAGGTTGGGGTCACAGAGACTATTGGGGTCACGGAGACTATTTAGAACTCACATATGACTGCCTATGGAATATATGACTATTTGTTTGCTTTCTAGGTTTTGTTATTACTGTGGCTGCAGTTTCTCTCTCTCTCTCTCTCTCTCTCTCTCTCTTTCTCTGTCTCTCTCATTTATCCCCCTTGGAAAAGAAATGGTTACCTTGTGCTATTGTATTCAGGAAGTAGGTTATTACCTTTCACATGTTCACATGTTCTAGAGGATTATAGCTAAGAGTTTCCCTTGATTCTCAGAAGAAACTTTGGCTTGAACTTTTAAGAAATGTTGGAACTGATTAAACTTTGGGGAAATGATTATTGCATGGGTTTTTTGTTAGTTTGCTTTGTTTTCTTGTCTGTTTTTTTTTTTTTCTGTTTCTGTTTTGTTTGTTTGTTTGTTTTTTGTTTTTTTTCTAGTACCAGGGATCAAACTTAGGACCTTGGGCTTGCTGCACAGGGGCATAAGCAGCTGAGCTATCTCGCTCAGCTGAGTAATTACCAGGGAGATTGTATTTTTGGGTAAATGTAGGACAGTTGTACTAGGTTGGAAAGAACTATTAGTATTTTATTGTATTTGCTTAAATATGGACTTAAAATACGTTTTGCTGTCAGTTCTATGAGTGGTATAATTTAACAGGTAAACATCTAAACCTAAACAGCATGGGACCCAGGATTAGTAAAATGTATCTATGGATTTAACTATAGGATTCATGGAGGGATGAATCTGCGGCCTGTGTGTGGCTCCTGTTCTCTTCCTGCTTGGTACTGTTCCACTGTTCTGCCCTGCCTTTCCACTAATGTTTCTGTGTTACAGCTACGCAGCCACAGACTTAACCCTTTGAACCTGAAGCAAATTAATGTACATCTCCTTTAAATGGCAGGCATTCTGTACCAGTCACGGGAAAGATGATAATGTTCCCTGGTCGTATGTGGTGAAGATGAGAATTTTGAAAAGAATTTGAAAATCACATTGCCATTAACTTAACTTGAGTAGCATGGTCAACATTTCAATGAGATATGCATTTTAGTGAAGGGTATTTGTGGATTTCAATATCCAAATAAAGAAGAAGTTTTGGCAGATGACATGAACTGTGATATACCTGAGAATGCTAGAAAATGGAGAAATAATGACCCGGAATGAATTTCTCACTTCTGCTCTTAGAGCCTTATGATATAACAGGATATGATAGCTCTTCTAAGAGAGGAAATTACTGATATCAGAACGTCTGATTTTAGTTGAGGCAAGGTGAAAAAAAAGGATGCTACAATGTACAGCTAAGAATATTAAAGATATTACGTATGAACAAATCAACATCAGAAGGCAATGAAGATAAAATATGGCATGAGCAGCAAAGCACGTGAGGGTTATAACTTAGATGGAGAGTGTCCTTGAAGAGCTTCATGCACTCAGTCACTTTGGGGAAGAGATTACTAACTTGGCATTGGTGGGCTTGCTCAGAAAAGATGGATCACTGCAGGCATTACCTGGAAGGCTATGTCTCCCTCCCCAGCTCCTCCCTAGGAGGAGCCTATCCACTAGCGTATCTCTTGCTAGCATAGCTTTCTGCTTCATGGTGACCAAAAGAAGGAAGCATTTCCTCCACCCAAGGTCTTTCTGTCATGCTGCCTTTGAATTTAAGTATGCTAAACATGGAATGAAATTTTTGAATTGGCAAAAATAAACATCTCCTGTTCGGGTTCAGGTTCATCTCATGTTCAGGTTCCTTCGACTTTACTATACTTGTTATATCCTTCTTCTTTTTTTGTTTTTACTCTTTTAAGTACTTAAAGTAGTACAACAGTACAATATTTACACCTGTGGGTCTGGTTTATTTCCCTTATGAGTATAGCTTCTAGTTGCATCTACTTAGCTACAAGTGCCTCAAGTTTGCCTTTCTTTATAGCTGGGTAATACTCCATTATATAAAAGTATCACAGCTTTTTCTTCCATTTCACAGGTGAGGGGAATTTAGATGTTTTCAAGTTTTGGATATCACAAATAGTGCTCATATAAACATGGGTGCATATATATCATTATTTAGTTATTTTGAAAAAATACTCAGACAGGGAACAGTTGGGTTGAATGGGATTTCCAGTTGTTTTTTGTTTGTTTGTTAGTTTGTTTGTTGTCTTTTTTTTAAGAGTCTCCATGCTGATTTCCACAGTGGTTGCGCCAGTCTATTTTCTCCCCAGCAGGGAACAAGGGTACCTTTTGTCACCACAGTGTCTTCTGTAACTGTTAACTGATTTATTTATGATAGCTATTCTTTCTGGGGTATGGTTTGTATATCAACATTGCTTTACTTTGTGTGTTTCAAATGGCCAGTACTGTCCCAAAATTTTTCATGTATTTATTTCCCACTTACATTTCTTCTCTGAGAAGTACGTATTCATATCAGATAACCATTTTGGGATTGGATCTTTAAAATTTGGGAACCTAATTTTTTAAAATTTCTTTATATATTCTACAAAGAAGTCCTTTGAGTGGTTTTTGTTTAATTTTTTTTCACAATTTGTGAGTTGTCTATGCACTCTGCTGGTGATTTCTTTTGACATGCAGAAACTTCTCAACAAGTGGATATTCCAGTTGTTCATTCTTTGAAGTAATTCCCATACAGTTTGGTTTTTTGTTCATGAACTCTTTGCCTCGCCATATGTCTTGAGGAATTCCACTTACATTTCTCTTCCAGTAGATTCAGTGGTTCAGATTTCATGGTTAGATCTTTTATCCATTTTGACTTTAGTTTAGTTCATGGTGATAGATATGGATCTAATTTTAGTTTTTGTCACGTGGAGAACCAGTTTCTACACCAGCATTTGTTAGAGACTATCTTTCAATGAACATGTTTGGCTGGAAGGTAAGTTGACTCAGTATGTTTTTAGTTGTATCTGCATTATCTAATCTGTGCCATTGATGCTCAGATCTGCTTTTATGCCAGTACCATGCTGATTTCATCATAGTATCCTTGTAGTATAATTTCAAGTCAGCCTCCTACCTTGTGTTTGTTGCCAAGGTTTGCCTTTGATATTCTAGGTCCTTTCTCATCACAAATAAATTTTAGGAATCATTTCACTCAGTCTGTGATGTATGTTGGTAGAATTTTGGTAGGGACTGCATTCAATTTATATGACAATTTTGGAAGTATACTCATTTATACAATGTTGGTTTTTCCTTTCCATAAGCAAGGAATATCTTTCCATTTTCTTAAATTCTTTTCACTATCTTTTATCAGAGTATTGCAATTTTCATTTGAGGGTTATTTATTTCCTTTGTTAGATTAATTTTTAAAGATTGAATTCCTTTGAATGCTGTTGAGATAGGTATTATTCCTCTAATTTCCCTGTTAGTGTATTTGTTATCTATGTAGAGGAATGCTATTGATTTTTGGGTTCTGACTTTGTATCCTGCTATGCTGATGAAGTTATTTATTAATGTTAGGAGCTTCTTGCTGGAATATTTTGGGCCTTCCACGTAGAGAATCATGTGGTCTGTGAATGACAATAATAGTTTATAATGTTCCTTTACTATTCTGATTCCTTTTATTTCTCTCTCGTGTTTAATGGCTCAGGCTGATGACTCCAGGACTACAATGAATAGAAGTAGTGATAGAAGCCATCACTGTTCTATGCCTTACTTGACTGTAAAAGATTTCAGTTTTTATCCATGTTAATTTGTCATAGATGGTTTTTATTGAATTGAAATAGTGGCCATCTAATGCAAGTTGCTGCAAGACTTTTAACATGAATGAGTGCTGGACTTTGTCAAAAAGCTATTTTTCATCTTTTGAGATGATTATATGGTCTTTGGCTTTGTCTATATTGATATAGTATGATGCATTTATAGATTTTCCATGCATCACTAAGCTGAATCCTATCCGGGCGTGGTGTATAATTTTGATAATGTGTTGCATTCTATTTGCTAATAATGTATTGAGAATTTTTCCATCTATGCTCATGAAGGACATAGGTCTGCACTTCTTTTTGTTTGCTTGACTATTCCTCTGGTTTTGGTATTAGTATAACACTTGCCTCCATAAATGATTTTGAGTTATTGCTTTATTTTCAATTTCTTTGAGGAGTTTAATGGGTATTGGGATAAAAATTTTTTACTATATTTCTTGTACAATTCAGCTGTAAATCCGTCAAACTGAATAGGGAAGTTGGATTTTGATCTATTGATAGTTTTTTTATTTATACTTTCAATTTCATTGGCAGATCCTGGATTTTTCAGAGTTTATATATTTTCTTGATTCAGTGTTGATAATTTGTATCTGTCTAAGTATCTGTCCATTTTTCTGTGTCTTTGCTTCTGTGAGAGTAAAGATTTTCAATAGAGCTAATGATTATCGTTTCAGTTTCCACGAAACCTGTAATAATTTTGTCCTTTTCTTGCCTTCTTGCTTGATTTGAGTTTTTTCTTCATCAGAAAGAGGAAGAAAACTTTGTCTCCATTGCATTAATTTCTGCTCTAAACTTTATAACTTCCTCCTGTCTTTGGGTTTGGGCTTGGTTTGCTGTCTTCTTTTTCTAAAATCCTGAGATGTGACCTTAAGGCATTTTTTGTTGTTTTGATTCTGTTTTCCAAATGTGTGGGTTCACTGTTACAGATTTCCCTTTGAGAATTTCTTTCATTGCTTCCCAACCAATTCTACTAAGGTGCTTGAATTTTCATTGAGTTGTAGATTTTCTTTTATTATTTAATTAAATTCATTTGTAACCCATGAACTGCTGAAGACATTCTTATTTACTTATTACTAGGAGATCAATATACCTGGGTTACTTGGATGTGATATTGTTTCCCCATTTCTGCTATTATATCTTCCAATATTCTTTTTATGTCTTTTGTGTTGGCTCTTTCTTTCCAATTGATATCTATTATTCTTATGCTGTTCAACTTTACATCATCTTGAAGCTGTTGAGTTACTTTTTTTTCCTGGATTTTTGTGGTTTGTGAGAGATTTTTCCTTCCCTAGTCACTAGCTTCATTGCTATCTTGATGTCTGAAAGTCTATCTTCACTTTCATTCAAATAATTTTGCCAGCTTTTAATGGAGCCTTTAATTTTCTATGTCATGGTTTGAATCTGCTTCATACATTCTATGTCTTTGCTATATTGGTCATTCAAGGTTTCTATAATTTCTATATTATCTTCTTGATTTTTATGAAAGTTTTCTCTAGAAATACTTACTAATTCCATTCCTTTGTTTACCTCAGAGATTATTTCTGATCTGATTTCCCCTATACCCTTCTGCAGTTTTTTTTTCTTCAGTTGCTATTAGTTCAAAAATTTCAGGTGACTTCCAATTTCCTTTTTTTTTTTTCTGTCACTTTATATTTCAGATAGGTCTATTTATTTTGATTTCTATACTTTTTTTGAAAGTTTAATACTAGGTAGCTGTGTCACTACAATCAAAACCTCTTCGTAAAGATTCTATTCTTTAGGTATCTCACCTGTGTCAGAGATTATAGTTTTGTGTGTATCCCAAGATTTTGTCTTCTCTATTGACTGAAAGTGAAATTTTGGTTTCTATTTCATACTGGCATATATCCTTCAGTACAGGACTTTGGTGAGGTTATTACCTGAACATCTGTGATACTACTAGCAATTGGAGAACACATGCGTAAGGCAAATATGATATCCTATTTACAGTAGTACGATCAGCAATACTAATAACAGCTAATGAAATTTAGAAACTGAAGGACATTTATAACTAATGGTTTTGTACTTTAGACCATAAGAGTAAACTTTATATAACAAAACTGATCATAAATTGGGAATTCATATTAAAATTAGTTGCCCTGAGTTCTGTGTGGGCAACTCCCCTTCATGTACCTTTACCTTTCCAGGTAGGCTAGATTACCTAAGTTACCGGGTGCCATTTTGACGCTCTGAGGATTCTCAATGTAAGTCTGGAACTTGACCTGGGCCCCACTGATCCTAGAAGTATGTCTCAGCACACTGGGTCTGATTCTACTGAACCACTCCCAACCAGCCCGGCCTGCCTTGGGTCCTGCTTTTGTGCTGAGGTCCTTTCAGCTGTGCCTTGTTGAAGTGGGCTGGCTTGGTCTGGCTGTTGGGTTCAAAGGTTCCTTCTGGCTGCACCCTGCGATCGTAGACTAGCTGTGCCTGGCTGGCTGCTGAACTCAGCTGATCAGTAGTGTTTGGTAATTTAAAATTGTTTTTCCTTTTGCCTCTCCATACAGACTGTAATTATGAGTAAGTGATGATATGATTCTTAAAATATATTTTAAGCAACATTACGCATTCTTCTAGTTAAGTCTAAAAGCATCAAAGTTTACTTCTACCTGAATTAATGACTTTTCAGTGACTAAAGTCATAGGCCAGTTACTAAGTAATAACTTAGTTACTTATTTGAGGCCAATTTCCCAAATAACTAAAGTTGTTCCTTCTCTGATATATGTTTCAGAACTTCCTGTAACATGTAATCATTTTATATGCATAGCATTAGTGAACTAAAGTTTAAGAATTTGATGTGTTCTACTAGTATAAATATACAAAGTTATATTTGATTGAGCTACTTTTCGCTCAAAAGAAATTTTTCTTTGATTGCGCATGTAAATCTTTCAATGTCTTCGATTCCCAGTCCATAAATGTACACAATTTATCTATATAATATCTTTGTGTTTTCAAAGGTGGTAGTGATGGGGAGAATCCTGTATCATCTCCTAAAATCTGTCAAAGTAACTGCCAAAATGCTGATACAATTAGGGACACTGTCTGGTTGTTTATTAAAGTAGTGGCTAACATATATAGTGAAGCATTTTCCTGGGACACAGAAGAGACCATATACTTATGAAAATGAAATCAGCATCCTATTTCATCACGGATACTAAAAGTGAAGTAAGCATGGAATATTTAATACCTCATTTCTACTTGAAAAAAATTAAAGGGAAGAATTAAAGAATTGTTAGGATATGATTTCAGTAAAACTAAGGAATAGAATTAATCCTAGAATACTGCAGTCATAGAAAACTGAACTGCATTTGGCAATATGT
Organism: Myocastor coypus; assembly: GCA_004027025.1. Taxonomy (NCBI): domain Eukaryota; kingdom Metazoa; phylum Chordata; class Mammalia; order Rodentia; family Myocastoridae; genus Myocastor; species Myocastor coypus. The sequence continues at coordinate 218,916 of PVJA010000093.1, read as the reverse complement.
TGGTTAGCACATAGAGGTTATTTTATTGTATTTTATTTTTATAAATTGGTACAATAATCCTAGAGTTCTCTTTCCTGTTTTCTCCAATAATTTTTATCCACATTTTGACAAGAAATGTGCAGCCCGTTCTACTGGTTCTACTATTTTTAAGTATCAGTTTAGCTGAATATTACGTGATTGAAACCTTCTTTGATTTAGGTTCTGCACAACTTTCATCCAAAACTTCTCTCTTTCTGTCTGAACTTATAAGGCTGCATGTTGAGCCTTTACTTTGAACATGGTTCCTCTGGAATTCATGCAGTTTCAAATCAATGTCTCTGTGTTTATAAACTCAACCAAACCAGGACTGGCACTGACTGCTAAACGGGGGGTGGAGGGGGGCTCCACAAGAAAAATATAATTCCCAGTATATCTCCTGATCCAGAAACCTTTCTGCTGTTTCTATGGAAACATTCAGGAGACAGCAGCATGTTGTACTGTGCAAGTGAAGAGGAAGGCTGATTCCTTTCATCACCATATCTCCTACAGTGCAACTACTTCACAGAATGAATGGATGCGATGGAACATAATTCTTTGTTCTGATAGATAAATCATTCAGAAGCAAGATGATATTCTTTTTCAGGAATTATGTAAGTGTCACACACTCCTCTTCTTTTCTTTCTTCAAAGACAAACAGTTATTTTTTTAAAGATTGATGTATAGAAGACTGTATAGAAGAGTAAGGAAAGTAATCCACAGTTATGATCTACATCAGATACTGTGCAGCAAATACTTTGTGGAACATTAGAGCTAATGTTCCTTAATGAGTTAATAGAGATATGAAGTGCACATGATTTGCTGATAGTAGTACAACATTGAAATTGGAAGGTCAACATTAAAATCAGTGTGGGTTTTACTGTAAAGGTCACTGTGTTTCCTGTTCCTGGAACGCACATGAGGGTCTCAACGTGGAAGACAATGGGGTAAAGTGGTTGGTCTAGGACAAAAAGAATCTTAATGGATGAAAGAGAATCAGAGAAGAGAACAAGGTGTTAGTATAGGATGGAGTTTGATTTGGGCACTGGAGATGGCATGGAATATGTGTGAGTAGGTTCAATCAGAGGACATTATGATTATACTTTTAGTAACTGATATTTGTTTTATTGGTACATTTTAGATATACACAATGATGACATTCATCATAGGGAATTTGCATTTGCCCATGATATTACTCCTATTCCCCTCCCCTCCTTTTAGTCCCTCTTCTCCTTTTTATTTACAAAAGTTTTGTTGCTTTCGCTTCCTTCTATTTTAATTATTATTAAAATTCAAAACTAAGTATTGAGTGTAAAGTCAGGATAGTTAAGAGGCAAGAATCAAGGAGAGGCTCTGAAATTAACTGTTTGACACATCAGGAAAATTTTCATGTTCTCACTCTGAACCTAGTAAAACTCTGGAGAACAACAGAATAACAATTGAAATGCAGCAGCCTAATAATAATAATAATAATAATAATAATAATAATAATAATAAAACACTAAACACTGTTCCTTTGCAGGAAAAGAGTCGTGTGAAAAGATTTAGTAGGTATATGCTATCAGCATGAAACTTAGATGTCTACATATCTACATGGCATTTTTTCAATTTTTTTCAATAGTGTTGATAATAAAACTCTAAACATGAAAAACATAAAAAAGCCAACATAAGAATACTGAGTAAACCTGGGTGTGAAAAGTCATACCTCTAACTGTCCACTCCGGGAGCCTGAGGCAGTGGATCAGAAGCTTAAAACCAGCCTGGGCAACACAGCAATTTAACAAAAGCTTCCTTCATATTTACTCTTATCTCATATATGTCTCCTCCAGGCTTTTGCTAACCATACTTAAGTTTGTAGAACTTTTTCTTCATTGATGTTCAACGATTTTGAGCGCTGTTTTAAATTGAGGACATAAAAGTATCTGAGTCTTTCTTGACTTATGGTACTTGCTGTTATCAATTCTGCCTCCTCCTGAACAAGTCTAAATTCTTCTGTTTTACTTGCTTCAATGCATCCTGATAAAATGGTATAAAATTTTATTAAATTATAATTCCACACTTTCCCATTAAGGTTTCTTCTCTCAATATGAACTGTTTCACCATTCCACTTACTACCCAAGGCTTCTATAGTATCCTAAAATAATTTTATATCATGTCATAAATATGTAATTTTTCATCTCAGTGTCTTGAAAGTCATAAAATGATGCTTAAGTTGTAATGATGTTCTTGGACCTGCCACACTTAATTGCTTATACTGATAGCACTAAGTCACTTAATATCTATTGGTAAACACTCCTTCTGTTTCTCAATCTTAGGTCCACCCTGGTACTCAGAGTAATTCTAAGGAGTGCTATAATAGAAATTTAATAATTTTGTTTTAAACTATAATCTAGATTTCCCATGTACACTTAATAATGTTGGAAGTAGCAAGTCTTTCAGTGCAAGTCTTTTTTTGTTGGTATTTCTTAAATTCTAGTAATTCTTGCCTTGGACTCAGTCAGTCCAACTTGTGCTGTGGAAGCTAACACTTCATTGACTGTGTTTCTTCTGCTGAACTATATCATTCTGTGACAAAAATCAGTTTCTCTTTCAGTTTTAGTTGTCCTTTTTTTTTCACTGGATCAGTTTCAAATGTTCTTAGTTATGCTGGTATTAGAAATATTGTAGTAACATATTTGCATTTTTGATGATTTATTGATATTTTTGTACTTGGTAAGCTTCTATTCCATCTTAATTATTTTAATACATATGCCTCATCACTAAAGCAAAAGCTGGTGTTGCTTCCAGTTTAGGTTCTCTGACTTTAGAACATTTCTCAATTCTAAGATTTAAATTCTTTTTTTCCAACCATTGCCTATTCAATATCTCTTAGTGACTGGCAGGCTTGGCTCAAGTGTGGCTGCTCAGGACCCAACCTGGTTTTTCAGCCATCACAGCACTCTTCCCTGGCACAACAGCTGCCCTTAACAAACCCAGGCCAGGTGCCTTAACGAAGAAATAAAACCGAACATAGAATCTCCCCAATGCCAGGACATCCCTTCATAAGGAACATTCAGAGAACATTGATATTTGGTCAGACCTCCTCACCTGAAGTCCCTGCCCCACTTACCAGACTTGTTTCTTCAACTCCCCACACTGATGTTCCCACTTGAACACTATAAGGCTATGTTTTCCTCTGGGAGCATTACTGTGCTTCAAGGTATAATAAATGCCATTCTGTGTTGCTTTCACACAAATCTGGTGTTCTCTGCTGGTCTCTGAGTCACACCCTTCCCGACAACGGTTAGCATTGAAACTCCAACCCATAATCAACATCCTATGTCCTAGGAAGACAAGAGTATGGCTTATCTCTACGCCAAGAAATGTTTATCTGACAGTTGGTGGCATTGAACATTATTTAAATGCTGAAGTCTAGCTCCTGTCCATCTATGTTTGACCAGACACTTGGGCACTGCATTTGTTACATAGAGCTTAGGTTTTGGCTTCACAGTATGAATAAATAAATTAATAGTAATCAACAAATTTATTTTGTTTTTTTTTTTCAGATAACTTACACCTATATATACATGGTTGTTCACAGTTGTTCGGCAACTCAAGGGAAGCACAGCTAAAATGTTGGTCTGGTGTATTTACGTTCTTGGATCGCAATAAATACCCTGGCTTTAGTCATTACAAAAAGTTAAAGAGGGTAGATTTTAGAAATGCTCACCAAATAGCAATTTCACTGTTTTCTTTAATGAGTACATGCTGTTCCATTGGGAAAAGCAACGTTCTCAACATTAAAAATAATCAGCCAAGCATGGTGGCTCACACCTGTAATCCCAGCATTTGGGAGGCTGAGGCAGGAGGACTGGTGTGAGTTCGAGACTAGCCTGGGCTACAAAAGTTAGCTCAAGGCCAGCCTGAACTGCATTAAGAGACCCTGTGTCAAAAAGACAAAATCAATCAATCAATCAATTAATTAATTAGTTAAAAAATAAACATAGAAGCAAACAAACCAATGACGAAATGAAACAAAAGTAAAACTAACCCTTTAAGACTGTCCTTAGTGATGGCCCTGTGTTTCCTACACTCTTTTCAACCTGGGTTTTATGAGAGAATCAGTTCAATCCATGCAATCTCTGCATGACTGCGGGATATGCTTGTGGAACCATTACAAATTATTGATGCTCTTAGCATGATTTGTATTGTTTTCTGCATGTTTCTTCTTCTGGAAGCACTGACATGAAATTTAAATGATGGGCAGAGCTGTAGCTGTTCACAAACTGAATCCAATTGGATGATACAGGCATGTACTTCTGTATCCATGCTACACTGCCAGTGTTGATTGAATGCCATTCCTAGTTTCTCCTGTGTTTTTGAACCTTTAGCAATAAAATTCCTCAAAAAGTTAATTGCTCATTTTGCAGTCACACACTAAAACCATTACCCCATTCTGTGTGACATAATTTCTAAGTATTTTATCTAAGTGAAAGACAAAATTTTCCTTTTATTGAAGTTTATACTATTTATGTTCATTACAAATAGCAGAGTACAGTGGTTCACTAACATAAGTAACTACTTGGACATTGTCTTAGTTTTGGGTTTTTGCAAAGGAAACAATACAATACAAGAAACATTTTGTAAAATTGTTTTATAATGAGCCAACCAAAGAATTATATACAAAGGGTACGGGAAATCTGTCCACACACTAATGATCAAATAATTCAGCTGAGGGTCTGGATCCTACAACCTATGTGAGTCCAGCTGAAAAATTAGAGCTCCTAACAACACTTCGTACAAATCCAGCTGGAAGCACAGAGCTCACGACAATGCCTGATGCAGGCCCACCTCATTGATGTGCGTTAGGAAGGCCCAAAGCTCAGTGATGTTAGCTAGAAAGCCTATGCCAGCAGGATGAAGGATCTGGTTCAGCAGGCTGAGGGGCCTGAAGTGGAGTCAGAAAGCAAAGCTTTAAATAAAAACCAGAGTTCCCAACGAAAGCATCCCAGCCATCCACAGCAACAGTGAGTACCCAGATTCCATGAGGATGAGGAAAGCTGAATTTCCATCAGGAAAACCAACATGACCAGCTTCTCCAGGAGAATGGGCTATGTCCCATCTGTCCCTTTGGAGCCAGGAAGCAACGCTCAGAGTGTGGATCAGAGCTTATGCAATGTCAACCCTATCTGTTCTGAACAACAATGAGCTCCTGAGTTCATTTGATAATGAGAGAGTGATCAGGAAAACCAGCATGGCAATATCCTCCAACAGAACAGCCCAAGAGAACTAGCAGCTTCCGACTGCTCTGACAGCTTCTCCAAACAACATCTCTAACAGAGTTTTGGCAGCTTTTACTGTCCTTTACGCTGCTAGCAGCAATCCTCAGGTGGGCTTCCTGCATCCAGAATCACACTTGTTCATTTCAGCTGGGTATGAGAAGCTGACCACTTGTTGGCAGTCCACTACTGAAACTGATGCCTTATTTATTATATGTTTGACTGGGGATCAAACCCAGGACTTTGCACTTGTCAGGCAGGCACTTGTACCCCTGAGTTATCTCCCGGGCCCCCGATGCCTTCTTAAGATATGGCTAACAAATGCTTAGATTGAAGCTGAATACACAATTGAATGATTGGTAACAGTGAACTTATAAAAATATATACATAAATATTTAATAGTAACTGTCGGTTTATTTATGATATTGCTTGAGTCCTACTTTCCTGTTGGTCTAAAATAAGTAGATGAAAAGAAGCACATGAGTTTTGTTTGTTACTCAAATATAATGCATTTTAGTAACAAAGCCACCTGTCTAGTAAATTTTAATGATAATCCTTTTCACAAAATAAATCATATATATTCGTAGAAACATTAATATGACTTGTTTTACATTACCAGTAACATTTCAAAAAATGTACTGGCTATGCAATTAGTTTCTGTGGCCATCTAACTCCATCATTTTAGCTAACTGTGAAGTATGCAACATAAAGAAGCCTGTCCAAGGTGAAACCATTTTCTATCATCATCCACCATGGCTGGCTGTACCATTCTGAGCTGTTTTATAATTCTCACTCAATGCAGTAAGCTGTCACTCAATCCAGGAATATTTTATTGAATATTGTTCCATATAATTTCTCATTAGGTTCCCACTACCTTCCTTAGCATTGCATGAATTTCTGATATTAAGTCTGAACACTTTTCTTCTGTCTTTAGCTTCTCCTTCTGGACTGTTCTCCATGCAACTTGCTACAGTGTTTTATTTAAACACAAATCACCCTCTTTCTCCTTGATATTAGTCAGCTAAATAGAACATTTTATTACCAAATGCAGTTTGTGCACACTTTCCACTATCTAAACAAATGTTCTTTTATTCAGCTTTCCATCTGCTCTTCAAGTGTTTTCACCATTAAATTTTAACCTGGAGTCAATTCCCCATATGAGAAAACACTCCACACAGCACTGTATGTTTTTCTTACTCCACTGCTTGCTCTTATTCTAATTTCATCTTCTTTTCCCCTTTCTCAGCCCACCCTGAGGGTGGATCTAGCACCCAATGTGGTGCCTGGGATAGAACCATGGTCCCCTGTGCCTACCTCATCTTGCCTAAGTAGGTGCTTTTAATGGCTGAGCTATCACTCTAGCCCCATTTTCCTCTTCTCATTGTGCACACTTCGCATTTCAGATACCTGGAAAGCCACTTTATGTCTTCATTTAAAAAAAAAAAATCCTCTCGTTTCTGCTACTTAGCAGTAAAGTATCACTTTTTGAGTTTTAACCTACCTAACTTGAAAATGTGAGTGTTCCTAACTTTTGAGCATAATTTGTCATGACATACATGCCAAATTACTAAATGTCAATTTGTTTTTGTTTGTTTGTTTGTTTGAATTTTCTCTCTTCATTTTTCCTGATCTTTGACTCATTCTTACCAAAGCAGCATTTTACAATTGGGCTCCTCAGTCTTTTCCAATCCATCTCACTTCATCAGATGTGTGACACATGGCTGGTGCCCTCTCACCAGGATTGCAGCTAACTATACCACACAGAACTAAAAGACTAACTGGTGTGGGAAGCTTCTGGCAAATCCTTTTTTATCTGTCATTACTTTACATGGAATTTCGCATGAAAAAATGCAAATTGAGTTTATCTCAGCAGAATCACAAAATGATCTCTAAGAAATGGTTCTTCCTATGGCAGACTTCTTCATATTCAGTGAAGAATAGAACCACAAATTAAAGGAGGATTCAGAATGACTTAAATTCTAGGTAACATGATAGCATTTACAGATTTTTTTCATGTATTCGTAAAAATTGATTAGTTAAATAAAAGAACCAAAGTGCAAAATTAGAGACATAGTGTTCTATATATGTATATAGACCAACTATGTAATGTTTGTTACTCTGATCGGAACATTGTATGGCTGGCCATAGGACAAAAATGGCCGAAGGATTTACTTTTTCTATTATGTTCCTTTTCAATTTATTTTATGTGAGGAGAAAAAAATTAAACATCGACTCGATAAATATTCATGAAATAGCCAGTCAAGCTATGATGAAAAAGGAGAAACAGAAAATATAAAGTGAAAAGATAAATTTATTGGTTTTGACTTCAGAGAATCATCTTGGAATTAATATTGATTGCCACAAATTTGTGGCTCACGCTTAGTACTATAGGAGACTCTAGGCCTCCTCACGGGGCAAAACAGATCTATTTGCTGATTTTTCTTTCTGCAAATAAATGAATTTTGCTGATTTTATAGATTGTTCATTCATTTGATACAAACAGTTCAAAATTTCATCTCTAGAAAAGGAGAAGCAAATTGTTGGTTCATTTAACCTATACAGACTGCTTTGACACAAGCAAATGACTTTTCTTCTCCAGGATATTCCTAACCTGAACTGCTGCTGCACACCTGTCTTTTGTCCAAATCATGAAATCACATCCAAAGAAGACAGTAGGCCTTGTTAAAAAAAAAAAAAAAAAAAAAAAAAAAAAAAAAAAAAAAAAAAAAAAAAAAAAAAAAAAAAAAAAAAAAAAAAAAAAAAAAAAAAAAAAAAAAAAAAAAAAAAAAAAAAAAAAAAAAAAAAAAAAAAAAAAAAAAAAAAAAAAAAAAAAAAAAAAAAAAAAAAAAAAAAAAAAAAAAAAAGCATAATTGCACTAATTAAGATTTAAAAAAGAAAAGAAAAGAAATAGGCTTTCTGTTAACTCTCTGATTAGTTGCAAATTTTTCTCATCGTACATATTTCAGCATGAGCTCAAAAGTTGACTTTGAGTTGATTTATGTAGCAGAGGTAGGTCATAACCATCCAAAGCATATCCATTGAGAAATATTGACAAAACAACCACTTCCCACATTGTCATCACATCCTAGAGTTTAAAGGCAAAGCTATTCTTCTTGAGAGGACACTATCAGACTGAACCACTGCTCCTGTGAATGGAATTATTGCTTGGCTGGTGTGGATTCATTCTCACAATGGTTTGTGCTCAGCTATGAATCTCCATTCACCTCAGGGAAGCTATAATTCTTGAACTACTTACCACCGCACCTGAATGGATTGCTACTGGAAACAAATCTTTAGCACTAGGTGGAAAAAATAAAATAATATAAAAAAGAAAGAAAGAAAACCTCACTGTCAGAATAATCACACCTTAGCCTTAGTATGAAATTGCTATAGGAGGCAGAGTAACTGGGTTCCTACCGCTCCATTCGCAGAAAAGTTAAAGTCATTCTCAATTTGAGGGCATGATTTTCCTGTGTGCTTCATGTTTATTATTGGACATAGGCTGACTTCATGCATCCAGTTTAAAAGATACTCCCTGTCTCAGAAGGGCTGCAAAATACAGAAGTTTCTCTTAGCAGAGATTGATTTCTAATAATAGTTAGAAATTGGACCTAAAATAAGGCCAGGTGCACTGTTCAATGAGAAAACTCTGGTCAAGGAGCACTTGTTTAGGATGCAGTAGGTGGTCGAGTTAGATAGAAATACTCTAGCCATTCAAACAGAACCGGGCCCTCAAGAGACTCAGTAGGGAAGTCAAGATACTCAGCGACATGGGAAGAGAATGACACCTCTGCTGTGGGAAGGAACTCAAGAAAAAAAAAAAAAATTAAACCAGCGCAGCATAATAACTCCCTAGGAATGGACATCTGGGATTAATTTCTAAATAAATATCAATCACTTTGAAAAAGCCAGAAACAATCACTAACCCAACCCTCCAGGAAAAGCTCCCTTCTGTATTCTTGTCTTTGTAGTATATGACTCACTTCCCCATTTGATCTCAATTTAATCAATTTTGCCTAAGCAATGTTATCTGTAATCTTATTGTTTAACCATAATTTTATCTCGCAACATGCCCACCTAGTGAGTTCCCACATTTCCCACCTTAGAGTCTCCTTAGTTTATGGTATTTCTCTATAAAAATCCCTAAAAGTGGAAGATTGCTTGGCAACTCACTAGAATCTCCTTCTATTCTTTTCTTAGATAGGAGCTTTTTTCTCCCCAATAAATAGACTGCTGTAAACCTCCATTGTTCCTTAAATACATCCTTCTGTTTTAGAGAACTTGAACTTTTCCTAGGTTATCTTCAGATTTGGAGTTTCATTCCCTTATATCAGGAGTACCTTCAAGGTTACTCACTGAAATGTGTGAAAAACATTAGCAAAAGAGCTTATATTGTGTTATGAAGTATTACAATGTACTTTTTTTGATGTTTAACCTTAATTTTAATTTTAATTTTTTTTATTTTAAAGACTTAAAATAGCAGAAACAAAGATAGAAAAAACAGTAACAAGAGTACATATAGTACAGAATTTCAAAACCAGAAAAATTTAACAATGGCTATATTACATGTTTTCATCATCAGATCAGCTTAGATTAATACATGTAGGTAAATAAGATTGATCAAACAACTAAACATTAACACTTTCAATAAACATTATTTTTTTAACAATTGGCACCCTGCATATTGTCCTCACAATAGTAATACAAAGCACAGGCTGTGGACATGACACATCATCCAATTGATTTGTTTATGAAATGTTTTTTTTAATTAATAATTTTAGAATATTCAAAGAAATGGCTGCTTCTTTAGGAAACAGGAGTTATAAATAGACTACAATTGGTTATTATAGGAGACATCTAAATTAGATATTGTAGGTAGCCAGACATGGCTAACATCTCAGCAAAGGACCAGTATGACAGACAAGATATCTTGCAGTTATAGGAGATGCAGACACTCCATTTGGAGGCCAGATCTCATGACAAAGGATTAAACAAATGCATATCTCCCTAAAGAAAAACATGAGGGACTGGTATTCTAAATAGGACTCTATCACCTTAAGAAATCCAGGAAGAGTCATTAAAACAAGGCCCTTCATGAAAAGCCTTGGTTCTCTATTCATGTCCGCGTGCTACCTGATTGCTTTTCCATTTGAATATGGTTTAATCAATTTTACCTTATGCATGTAATCTCATCAGTTGACAATAATTTTTTCCCATCTCATGCCCACCTAGCGAGTTCCCTTTTCCCACCTTAGACCCACTTCATATTGCGGTTTTGCTCTACAAAAATTGCTAAAGAGACAAGCTCATTGGAAATGCACTGGGTTCCCTTCTGTCCCTCTCTCAGACAGAAACTTTATAAACCTGAATAAATGTATTCTGCTCTTAAACTTTAGAGTTCCTAAAATTCATTCTTCTATTTTAGAGAACACGAATTCATCCCAGATATCTTTCAAGTTGGGGGTTGCTTTTCCCTACCTATATCACTATGACTATAATAACCTACTCAGCAGAAGAGAGTCTCATAATTAGTTTTGTCTTTTTGCACCTGCAGAGAAAACTCAATGAAAACTCAGGCTCTCCAGATGTGATTTTGAGAGATAGCTTTATGAGCTGCCTTGGAATCGACAGATGGGAGAGAAGGGCAACAAGACTGGCATGAGGACACTCCAGCTACACAGTAGGCCAAATATCCTTTTTTTGCAGACCAACTCACAGGCAATTCTGAGTCTAAATTAGCTCTCTCAGTGGATTCCACTGACTTTAAATGACTGAGATGCTGTGCCCCTTTCTTTCAGACACTGAATGTGAGCAACAAGTGCAAATACTTAGCCTTGGGTGAGATAGTTTTCTATAACTGAAGAAGTCTTCAAGGGGCTGGCATCTCAGTTCAGCCTGCATACGTCACTAAAAGTAGGCAGGGAAACAAGTCCTTTCAAGGAGAATCTGGGCATCATGCTTTCATGCTTATCACCTCATTCTAGGTTATAAAAACACTAGAGTGAAAGAGGTTCAGAGAAGTTAATATGCTGAAAGCCTCATAGCCATCGCTGATTCTAGAATAACAGAGGGTTTATTGATGCATTACACAACACTTCCCTTCACATCAAATCGCCCCACCATTATTACAACAAAAGAATCTCAATATTCCTTACTAGCAATCCTCTCTTTTGATTCTACTTTCTCTTTTATTCTATCCAGGTATTTCTTAGAATGTTTAACACACTGATTTCTTTTGCTTTGTCTCAAGATAATTACCTCTGGTCCATTTATAAAAATCCACTTCATTTTATCTCTCTCAGTTCTCAACATCCATGAATACTTGATCATCAATTATTATTTCCACTGTACTGTCAACTTTTCCATTTTGGCTTATTTTTCGAAGATATTTAAGACATATTCATGGGCTGCCTGCTGTGCCAGCCCCAACCCAGGGCACGCTGAGACAGTGATTAAGACTGGGCATGCACCTATAATCCCAACTCTTGGGATCTTGATAATCAGGAAGGATCATTATGAGTCCAATCTGTATAGTGAAAACCTCTAGAGCCTGTACTAAATGCATTTAAAAAAAATATACCCATGGCTTTGGGTTTTTGAAAGAGAACTTCCCATGATGACTTTTTTTATTCTCTACTTATAGCTCCCCACTGGCTCCACTTCAAACTACTTGATATCTATTTGCAGGTTCCTTGTAAGTTAGTCTCATTTTAACTTTTACACTGCAATTGTTCTTTAAAGTGCCCCAATGACATAAAAATTTGCTAGAGCAATGTTCCTCCTATCATCCCATTGATTGCATTTAAGCCCACATTTCTCACAGAAAGATAAAATATTCTTTCCGCACCTTTCATATCTGTGTATCTCTGATTTTGATTTGCTTTTCCAATTACCTGATGGCCTCAGGTATCTCATTCAGAATACTTAAATTCTCCACACTTCTGTTGAAACCCTCTCCTTCTCTCAGTGTGACCTTATCCATCCTGATTTGTCAATTTTCATTTATAACTCAAGCTGTGATTCAATTTAGAGATCCTACCAGGAATTTCTATCTTTCTTGTAAACAACTACATTTCATTTGCAAAGGTTGGTGTCTTACTTCCACTGACTTATCAATACATTTTAATAATTGAATGTCTACTATAATTTGGACTTTCCCAATACTTTATTTTCTGCTATCCAAATACTAATTCTTTAAAGGTTCCAAATTCCATATTATCATTTTCCATATTTTAATATCATGCATAAATATTTTATAAGATCCCATAAAGCTCATTCATAATACATGTGCCAGAATATATATAAAGAGCATAAAAAATGATCATATAATTTTTAGGTAACTATAAAACAACACTATCTCAATGACCACATGAGCAAGTTCCCAGACTGAAGATGAATTTATGAATTCAACAAATATTTTTCGCATCCTCAATAAGCAGCACACACTGAACAAGCAGTAGAAGACACAGAATAACAAAAAGTTTGTAAAATCCAAGAATTCATAAATAGTATAGATGTCTCAAGTGTTCAAATGTAGGGCTTTTGGGAATGACTGAACTATAGGTATGTGACAGTGGGACATAGATGTAAAATGCTGGATTGGTACACTAGTTGTTTTAGCATCATTCTGGCTAGAGATGATTGATTTAATGAAAGGAGATCTACTCTGTATGTACAGATGTGTGTGTGTGTGTGTGTGTGTGTGTGTGTGTGTGTGATCAATCATAAGTTTTTAGCTTGGATGGAATGAAAAGGAAAAAGCAGAGGCTGTTACCTGTCTGCCAGGCTAGAAGCCCTTCCTCCTCTGTCATGCCTGTATAATGCGCGGCCCTGCCTTGGAGCCAGAGTACCAAAAGCTCTATCAACTATGAGCTAAAGTCAACCTTCACTCCCTTGAATTATGGATAACAGGTAGTTTTCCCAGCAGTGAAAGAAATCATCAAGACATAAACTAACATGTGAGATGTTAAACTGAAGTTTCATTGTAGATAATTTTAAAAAGATATGTGAGATTATATTATATATCATGACACTATTAGTTACTCAGAGGTAAGTAGTATATCACATTGGTTTCTAATTTTCCAGGGTATAGATTTGATTTTATATCCTCAATTCTACTCAAAATATCTCTTTGAAAATATTTACAGATATTTTAAAACATATAAATGCATATAAGACACTAAAGTTATAGAATTTATATGAAATTAGTCAGAATTTCAAAATGCATTGCAAAATACAAAAATAGTACTTGACCATAAGTACAAATAAATATTTCATAAACCATTTTAGAAGTCTTTCTATGTAGTATTAAGTATTTCAAAGCAATATAAAATGATATTTTTAATGAATAATATGATTGAAGTACCCAGATATTATAATAAAATAGATAATCAAAATTTCAAAGATTTAAACATTTGATGAACATAAAATCATCAAATATAATATGGGTGTATGACTCAATAGAAGTAGAATATATATTTGATTATCATTTTAGTTAACTCTAACATATATTATTGTCATTATTACTAATTATTTTATCCAATAATGAAATACACACATAGATGCCTTATTTTCAAAGTACTTTCATCAAGTAAGGGACAGATCTACTTAGCAGCAGAACTAATTTCACAGGACCCCTAGATGGACATAAAAGCATGGTAGAAGCTTCCCCAACAGAAATCTTATGGGGAGCCGGGCGTGGTGGCTCACACCTGTAATCCCAGCACTTGGGAGGCTGAGGCAGGAGGATTGGTGTGAGTTTGAGACCAGCCTGGGCTACAAAAGTGAGCTCAAGGCCAGCCTGAACTGTATAGCGAGACCCTGTCTCAAAGAGACAAAAAAAAAAAAAAAAAAAAAGAAATCTTATGGAAAACACAGCTGTGAGTGTGAGCTGCATGGCAGGGCCAGCATAGTGATAGACAGATGATTATGAGGCCCATGAGTGTGTGCAGTGCAACCAGTAGTGTCTGAAACAGGCCCCCCTGCTGTCAATAAATTTGTGCTCACTACGGTAGTCATGACTAATATAGGACAACACACAAAAATTGTACGCAATTTCATGCAGTGTTTGTAATTTCTCACTACTGTGCTTCTTAATATGTCCAGCAAGTCCCCTGTCTCGGTAAAAAAAAATAATAAGCAAAGCAAGGTGAGTGTGCATTTATCTGAGACTAATGTAGGGGAGAAAGAGGGAGGAGAAGAGGGTAGAAGGGCAGGAGAGGAAAGGGTGAAGACAAAATATTAATGGAGGATCAAAAGATTTTTTGAACAATATTGTTGACAACAATGTCATGTGATAGATGAAAATCAACAAAATGAGCACTAGATTTCATTCCCCACCCACATTTCTTTTGTTAGCTGTTCTCAATTCTCTTCTCTACCAACTAGCAGTAATGAAAAGTGACTCTGGCACATGAGAGAGACCTGTGCACTGCTTCTTTATGTTAGGAAAGAAATGGAAATAAGCACCAAGAAAAGCCATGCTGGGAAGGGAGGCTTTCATTTTGTAATTAAAGCTGAAATAGGAAAATTTTCTTCAATGAATATATAAATGATAGATATTAAAGAATGAAAGCAAAAGAAAAAGTTGATCCTTCACATAGTATGATTCAATAGACTAGAACCAAGGCATACCCTAGCATGTTACTGTGCAGTGCAAGATAGCCTTAAACTCCTGGCAGTCCTATTGCCTTTGCCTCCTGCATGTTCTGATCACAGGATCGCATAATCACATCACAATTGGGCATTACCTTTGTCTGAAATGGTGACAAATTGGTTCTCTTTTTCTTTTAACTCTTATGCAAATATGTGTCATTGTTGCAGTCTAAACCAGAGTTGTAGGGCCAGCGAGTTAGCTCAGCAAACCAAGCATCTGCTTAGGCAAGTGTAAGCATTGGGCTTCCATACTCAGCACCACCACTCAGCATGCTGTGCCGGCCCCACCCCCATACATGCTGAACCAGCCATTGAGTCCAGATGCGCTGGTGAATGCCTGTAGTCCCAGTGAGAGCTGAGAAGGCTGCAAACAGGAAGATCACTGGGAGTTCAAGGTGTGTAGTAAGAGCCTGTACCAAATATTTTTAAGGAGGAAGGAAGGAAGGAAGGAAGGAAGGAAGGAAGGAAGGAAGGAAGGAAGGAAGGAAGGAAGGTAATCCTAGCTCTTGGCAGGCTGAAAACAGAAGCACTATAAGTCCTATCTATATAGCGAGACTTTGTACACACTGTACCAAATATACTTTTAAAAATAGACTTGATATGTTGTTTTAATTTGCATTTCATGGGTGGCTATCAATGAGAAAGTCTGACAAATGGGTTCTGCAACATAGAGAAGACTAGAAGGGTCATGTGGAGTAATATTAAGAATATGGTTTTTGTTCTAAACAACAAAAAAGTACTCATTGCAAGTGTTTGTATTCTTCCTTACTTTTGTTTGGCTACTCTGTGAATGCTTTTGTTACATAAATAAAATTTGGCCCTATATATAAGAAGTTGATTTGTTTGTTTTCTTCTAAGAGATCTTCATCTTGGCTGCATTACTTTCTCATTTAGACACGAGGCATAAACAAAGACAGGTTATTGGAATCAATTTATTTCTTGTTTGTGAAGACAGTGGTCCAGGATAGAATAAATTTCACCTTTTAAAATCTTATAGCTAAAAGATTTACAGAGTCTGATTTCATCTTTGAAAGCGCAGTCTGGTCTGGGAAGTTGGACCTATACAACATTCTTTGGAAATGTAATTTTCAGTGAAAGGCATAAATGGTAAGATCTGTTTCATGGCAAAAGTTAAAGATTACTGCCGGGCGTGGTGGCGCACGCCTGTAATCCCAGCACTCGGGAGGCTGAGGCAGGAGGATCAGTGCGAGTTCGAGACCAGCCTGGGCTACAAAAGTGAGCTCAAGGCCAGCCTCAACTGCGTAGCGAGACCCTGTCTCAAAAAGCCAAAAAAAAAAAAAAAAAAAAAAAGTTAAAGATTACATGATTCAGTAGTACTTCAGGTTATGTTCTAATACAGTATCAGCAATATCGTGTTGCACAGGTCACTAGTGCAAATTCTCAATCCTCTTGTATTTTAGATTATTTAAAAAAATTTATAGTCTTTTGCAAGTAAGATGTCAAAAGAATTTACTTGTTAATACATTGCCTCAGCCAAACAAGATATAAGTAAGTAAAAATGAATTCAATAAGTGTAGTTATGACATTTAAAGTTCATAATGATCTCAGGCGCTTATTAAATTAATACTAATTTGTTTTCTTTAGAGAGTTTTCAATACTTTTAGTCACAAATAGCTGATGCTTTGTACTTCACTTTCTACTCTAGTTGGCCCCCAGGATTTCAGGTCCATGTGTGTCGCTCTGTCTTAGCTTTGCTTTGATGACTAAGTGCCAGTCACAAAATTGTACATATTCAAATATAGGAATAAAGTGGGGGAAGGTTTATTTACACAGAACACTCAATCACTTCCACTGTTCAAGTTTTATTTACCCAAACTGCCAGCTTTTTCTACTTTACAGTCATCATTTGCCTGTTTTAATTCCTCAGAGAACAGTGTCTAGTGCTTTGTTTTTAGTGGTACAGTTTCATATTATATGTCTTAAAATTTTACCTTTCTTTTTTTAATGTATTTAGTACGGGGTCCACAGAGTCTCACTACACAGAACGGACTCATAGTGATCCTCCTGTTTTCAGCCTCCCAAGTGCTGTGATACTGGCATACTTCACCATGCCCAGTCTCAATCACTGTCTCAGTAGGCTCAGAGGGTGACACTCCAGGGATTGAACCCACTCCTTGCATCTCCCTAAGAAGGCGTTTTAATCTACTGAGTTCTCTGGCTGGCTCTCCCTTACAGGACACACCAAATAACTTCTCCTAACCCTTTAAAAATCCATGAGGATAGCATCATGAATAACTTCTTAGGATCTGCAATCCTCCTGACATGTTAATTTGCATAGTTTAGTTTATTGCTCCAAACTGCATCACTTTTAGATGTTGAAAATGTTTCTAAATTTAACAAGAAGATTTATCAAAATAGCACACACAATGAGATTACAAATCTCATTTGAATCTTAAATTCAATCTCTGTAACAGAAATTTATCTCACAGTCTTAATTTCTTTGGTTATAGTACTCTCACAAGATTGTGAAGCTGAGATGAATTAATTGGCTTATAGTAACTTTTCCTAAAAACAGCTCAAAAGTTCAGGGCCTGTTTTACCTGTGCACTGTGAAGACAAACTGTGTGCGAACATAGGATACTCTGGAGATGACATGATAAAACAGTATCTATCCTGAAATTTTCCAGTAATTATATCTCCTGTGAAAAATGCTTATCTTCAGTATTATTCTATCCACAGATTTGATCTGAAAAACAAACTGCTGTTTAACAATAGCTGAGAAGTTCCTGCACTAGGACAGCATTTTACCATATTAGCATAATTTTATAGCATTCACTTAATGGAGCCTCATTCTCTTGTAAAATCAGCTTTTAAAGGCTAGCCTTTTATGTGGCTCGGTTTCATTTGAAAAGACCCTGTGCTTTTGTATATTTACTCTATCTTATAGTTACAGTAAAACAGAGATTCAATCAAGACTACATTGTTACATAAGTGAAAGCCATACCCCTACATGGCAAGTAGTTCATAGCAATTCCTTCATAATGATAACCTAAGCTGCTGTTGAATCTCTGTCAAATAAATATCAGCTCTACTTGGAACACATATAATGGGTTTTTACAAAAAGCTGTACATTTTGAATAACTTTAATTTGCCATGACAATCGAGCTTTGGGTATTTGTCACATTTTGCCAGATTTGTGTTGGAAATAGCTTCAGAAACCCCTGAATCTTTCCTGTACGTCTATGACCAGGGCAGGGATTAAGTTATCATTTAGATACTCTACAATTAGTCCTTGGTATCCTGGGTTAAACAACAGAGAAACAATGCCAATCAACGCAGAACTTTCTTACCATTTCCTTTATCACAAATAGCTTGATAGTTCCTGGCATAGGAAATGATATAAGATAAAATACAATAAATCCTATAAAGGTCAACATTTTTCTAAATTCACACTAAGTAAAATGTTTAGATCTTGCTGATAACTTAAAGATCTCTGGCACACTGATATGAATGAATGACATGTAAAGAAGGTTTCAGTTTAGAATAAAAGAGAAAGGCAAAGAAATATTGCTCTCAGTCGGGCGTGGTGGCACACGCCTGTAATCCCAGCACTCAGGAGGCTGAGGCAGGAGGATCAGTGAGAGTTTGAGACCAGCCTGGGCTACAAAACTGAGCTCAAGGCCAGCCTGAACTGTACAGCGAGACCCTGTCTCAAAAAAAAGCAAACAACAACAACAACAAAAAAGAAATATTGCTCCTATGATCGTAATCATTTTCAATTCTCTGTAGATAAATTTTGAGACTGATAACAGGTGAGTTAAAAATAAACTAATGTTAAACAGCGATTACAGGAAGAGGGGAATAATTTTATTTCTATTAAACCAAGGCATTGTTTTTGTCCATCTGCTCCTCAATATTTGCCCATCTGAAGCCTACCGTAAGGCTACATCCTGTCCTGCATTGGGAGAAGGGGTGACTTCCCACATACCACTGGTCTAATTCCTGTCTTTGCTCCAAGACTACTTTTATAAAGGGATTGCTGACTTAACACCTGGTCCATGAAACAAATGACATCGACTTACACTCTCTTCTAAAAGATAACAATCTATTCACCAAAATCAGATGGATTTTATAAGATGAATCACACTGAGTTGCCCACTTAGTTGTTCCTTGAATTCTCACAAGTTTATATGTAACTAATGGTGCTGCATTTTGGCATGGTCATATGAATTTGAAGAAGTATCAGCGTTTGAAGAGTTGAAAATCTACTCATGTATAATAGCTTAAGTAACTGAAATATATGCAGTATATTCAAATATTGCTATATCTTATTTCAATTCTCTTGTATGTAGGAGGTACATTTAGATTGAAATGTCCCTGGAAATTTCATGAGGGACATGTAAAAGTTATTGTGATCAATAAACTCTTTGTCACCCGGTAAACAAGCAAAAAGAAATATTTGGGGCTGAAGGCACAGGGTTTGTAAAGATGAAGGATCAAGAGACAGCAAGCTGTGTTTGGTTATGAGAAAGGGTTGAATGGAAGAAATAGCAACGCAGCTGGAGAGTGCTGGCAGGGGAAGCCAGGCAAGGGTTGGCCCGTGCCAGATGCGCCCTTAAAATCAGTCATCATTCTTACCCACTCAGGAACTATTGCTCCTGTACACATAGAGAAAGAGTGTTTACAAACTTCACAGTTTTCTTTTTAGTAGTTATCTTCCAAATTAGGGCTCTTGTCCATATTCCACGAACTACCAAAATCCACAGAAGGGCCAGGATGTAATTCAATATTTGGCTTTCTGCATGCATCAGACTGTGGGTGTAATGAAAGTACTGGGGGAAAATTAAAATTTAATGCTTGCATTTCATATAGTAAATCAGTTAGAATTTACATATATGTTAAAGGGAAATCTGTGTACTTTATTCTATTCCCACTTCTTTGTCAAATGGAATTTTTTTGTTGTTGTTGTTTTGTTTTGTTTTGTTTTGTTTTTGAGACAGGGTCTCGCTATGCAGTTCAGGCTGGCCTTGAACTCACTTTTGTAGCCCAGGCTGGTCTTGAACTCGCACCAATCCTCCTGCCTCAGCCTCCCGGGTGCTGGGATTACAGACGTGTGCTACCACGCTGGCTGGAATTTGTTTTGTTACATGTATTATTTTAATCTTTTAAAGATGGTCTTCTATTCTGAAACTGTGTCTCTGGTTTATTTAAGGGGATGTATGGATAAATGTGAAATACTGCTCCTAATGTTTAATTATTTTAAAATATTATTCAAGTATGATTGAAATGTTTGTCTCTGTCATTATGTTTGAATCCATAGTGACTGGAAATGTGACTTGTAGGTAGTAGGCATTTATAAAATGAATGCTTAAATGACCAACCTCTAAGTGAAAAGATGGGTTCTCCTAAGAAAAAGATAAAAAAAAAAAAGCAGAAATTATGCACCATAAAAACGTCAAGAGGCCCATGTTTACCCCAGATTAACAACGAAAAAGCACAATACATGGCTCCTCTTGCTGATATCATGACCAGGTCTACTAAGCTAACAAGTTAAGGGTATAGTGAAATGTGTGACTGATCATGTATGTCATTGATGAGCAGAAAGAAAAGTCTGTAATAGAGTGAATCACAAATGTTATTTGAGACTGATAACAAGCAAGTTAAACTCTTCAATTTAAATCATCACTATGATGAAAATCTAGTGTTAAGCAGTGATTATTGAAAGGGGAATAATTTCCCCTCAGAGAAGAAACTGGTTCTGAGAGGCAGCCAAGCATCCATAAAGGCATAATTGACAGGGGGAAGGAATGAGATATTTTGAAATTCCGGACAGAGATGAGAACAACAACATCATCATCATCATCATCATCATCATCATCATCATCAACAACAACAACAACAACAAAATGTAGATTGGGCTTGGAGCTATGACCAAAAGCAAGTCAGATGTGAATAACAAAAATACTGAGCTGAACTGAAGACAAATTTGGACTAGTAAAGACTGCTCTATTATTTTTTTTCCCAAAGAAAGTAATTGATAGATAGTGTAAAAGAAAGATCACAGAAGCAAAATGAGCTGCAAGTCTTCTAGGCAGCAGGGAAATACAAACAGGAAAAAGAAAATGCCATCCAGTACAGACAGAAAAATATCTAAGACAGGTGATGACTACAATATGAAACTTTTGGATTAGAGGCTTGCAAGCTATTGGACTCGAGTTAGCTTATGTGTTTAGTTAGCTTGGCATTTTATGTTCAGGTTTCTTCTGAAATAAAAGGAAGAGCACACATGATTATATAAAAGAAGGGAAGAAAATAAATAATTTTTTAAAAATGAAATTCTTGATTCCATTTTGGGAACTACTCTAATTTTCTATTCATCAGAGCTCTTTTAATATGGTTTTTATTCGCTTATCCTGGTATGCACCCATTCATGTATTTTTAAACAATCATGAGCAAATTCCAAGATTTTGGAGACAAATGAGGAAATGTTCAAAGTAAATGACTCTCTATGGGAGTAATTTTGGATACCGTTGGAGCCATTTCTTAGAATCACCTGCTAAGATATTTACATTTATTTATTTTTTTTTTAAGTTTATACTCTGTAGCTTCTGTCTTCTCTTAAATCCTTCACCATGAATCCTTTCTCTTGTTGTCGACATTTGCTGTCCAGGTAATGTGCCATCAGGTTTGGAAATATGTAAATTCTTCAGGTTATCATGCAAATATACATATGACTTGCTAAAATAAACAGTTACACATAAAGGCCTTTACGTTTTGTTCTGGATTCAAATAAACAAATGATTAAAACCTGGAAAAACAAAACTTGAAGATAAATTTGTATGTTTTTTCTTTTTCCTTTCTTTTCTCTTTTTTTTTTTTTAATTACTGTATACTGAACATAGGACCGCAAGTATGCTTGATAAGCACTCCATCACTGAATTGTGTCTGGTTTTGTACTTTTTTGTTAAAATGGATCGTTTTCTGCAATCAATGTATTCATAAGACACTTCTTAAAAGAACATTGAGTGAAAATAATATATGGAGTTCTTGTATTAGATGATTAATTAATCATACTCTCTCTCATTCCAGCTACCGCAAAGGCAGAGGAGCTATATAAATGAAATCAAGCAGCCTCACGGAGGAAAAGCAGAAAATGCATGGAATGCAATTGGCTGAGGATCAGAATGTCGTCAGTAATATAGATTTTAATATGAAACTATAACAGTTTGCGGATTCTATTTTATGAAAATGAAACTGCTCTTTACCTTTCTCTTGTGTGACACTTGTAAATGGCTGACTTATTTGAAGTAGTCCCATGGCAAGTAGGATCCAGACCTATGCTATTCATACCTCACTGAAGGGGAAAAAGATACTCTCTGGTCTAAACAAGTGAGTCGTGAGACAGAGAGAAAGAGAGAGACAGAGACAAAGACAGAGAGGCAGAGACAGGGAGAGAGACAGACTGAGACAGAGACAGAGAGAGGACAGAGAA
Organism: Myocastor coypus; assembly: GCA_004027025.1. Lineage (NCBI taxonomy): Eukaryota > Metazoa > Chordata > Mammalia > Rodentia > Myocastoridae > Myocastor > Myocastor coypus. The sequence goes on along the minus strand of PVJA010000093.1, from coordinate 196,536 downwards.
AGGAGGAGCAGGAAAATAGGAGAAGGAAGAAGGAAGAGGAGGAGGAGGAAAGCAAAAAGAAAGAAAGAAAGAAGGGAAGAAAGAAAGAAAGAAAGAACAGAACAGAAAAAAAGAGGATGAGAAATAAGAAAGGAAGAAAAGAAAGGTCCAAATTATTAGCTTTTTTTTTTTTTTTTTTTTTTTACTGCAGTGGTAGTAGTAAATAGGCTAAAACTTTCAAAATGAATTCTGAAGATTTACAGAAAATTTAAGAATATTAAAGCAAACAAAAATTTATTAAAAACACAGTGTAATTGTAGCTATAACAAATTGTATTTTAACTATATATATATATATATATATATATATATATATATATATATACATATATGTAGTGTTTTTAGTACAGAGTCTACAGGATCTCACTACACAGATCAGACTCAGCAGTTCTCCTGTTCTCAGGCCCTCAGAGGTTGAGATAACATGCACTCCCACCATGCCCAGCCTAGTTAGCTGTCTCAGCGTGGCCCTGTGGAGTGGCCCGAATAGCATGACGGGGGATGAAACCCCTGTCCACTGGGTTCTACCTAACCAGCTGCTTTAGTCCGCTGCGCTATCTGGCTGACCCTAAAAGATATTGGCAAAGGTCACAACATAGTTTCTTTCTATACCTTCATTTTATCTTAATATTTTTTTTTCTTTTTTGCACACACTGATAACTTAGATGCCCTCAATCATTTAAAAGCCTGTATTTTAAAGTTTCCCAAAGTATCACTTTAGGCAACACTTTCCTCTCCCAGTTGGGTCTATACAAGTTCTTGTCAACTTGAAATTGTGCTAATTGTGCTATCTTTTTCCTGTTGACATAGAGAGCTTTATATGTTTTGGATCCACAAATTACATAGTTTGAAAATATTTTCCCTGTTAAGTTGTTTTCATTTTGCATTTTAATTTAAATTTAATTTAATTTTATTTTTCGAACATTCAGGTAGTTGTGGTAAGGCATGTGGAGCTGGAGATCAAACTGCAGTCCCCTGCACCGGACAGGGTTTGCCCACGCAGGCATTTAATCTACTGAGCTAACCTGTAAGCTTCCTGAAGTTTAAATTTTCGTGGAATCTTATTTATTCCATTTGTTGTTCATGTTTTGGTATTATAGATGAGAAACTCTTACCACACCTAAGGTTATAAAGATTAATGCCTGTGCTTTCTCCTACAAGTGCTACAGTTTTGAGCATATATTTAGTTCAATGATCCACTGTTAAATTCTGCATTCTGTGTGAGGCAGTGGTCCAATTTCTTATGTTTGCTTGTTTGTTTGTTCTGCATATGTTTCCTCAGAATTTCCAAGCATCAAATGAGGGAAAATGTATTTTTTTTCCCTACCATTGGCTCCTTTGTCAAAATGCAACTGCCAGTAATTGGCAATACGTATATGGGCTTCTTTTCATAACCTCAGTCCTACTGCACTGATGTTCATCCTTAGGCCAGGACCAGAGTGTTTTGATTACTGGCATAATTATGAACTCAGGAAGTTTTAGACAAGTGCTTTTGTCTGCACAGAGCTGCTGGCAGGTAGCTGGTGAAAGTTTAGACAAAAACTTAATGCATGACTTCTTAGAAATATATGTAAAAGAATAATGGAAATAAATGTAAGACGTCACAGAGTGTGTTACTCATATAGTAAGAATCATCAAGTTGGAGAATGTGGGGCATAAGGTGAGCTCAAATATTTAAAACTGTACTATTGAGTGAGACTTAAATTGAAGCACAATGCCAAAAAAACTGTAATCTGTGAGAGTGCACATAAGTAGTATGGATTAAAGCAATTTCATGTGTTCTCTTGTCTTTCTACGTGGCTTCTTGCCCTGTGTGTGGTGTTCTCTACGTCCATACATGCTGCTGCAAGTGATCGGATGTCATAGTGTGCAGCTGGACAGTATTCCGTTGCAAATACTTTATTTTTGTTTGTTTTTGAATATTTATTTATTTCATAAAAGGTCTTGCTACGCATCTTGGACTCACAGTGATTGTCCTCTCAGCCTCCTCACTGCTGGGATTATAGCTGTGTGGCACCACACCCGGTTTGAGTGGCCGGCATGGCATGAGCTCGCATGGTGTGCAGTACTTCGGATTGAACTTCAGTCCTTGTGCTTGCCAGACAGGTGCTTAAACTGCTGAGCTATCTCCCAGGCTCTACAATGTTTTTTAATTTTTATAATTCCATACATAACTCTTATAATTCCTTGTGTACACTTTGTACAGGAAAGTTAATGTGAATAGCAAATTCAGTTTCCCTCAAGTTTTTCTTTAAACTCCGAATATATTATTATATTTGGATAGTTTATGTTGGTAGGTTTAATTATATCACCATATATATCAATCTCGCTCCTTTTTTCTGTTCCTATTTCCTTCTTCCTTCCCTCCCTCCTTCCCTTCTGATCATTTCCTTCCTTCCTTTCTTCATTCCTTCTTCATCTTTAATTTTGAAACTGCTCTTCTACCCATAAACTTCCCTATTTCTGTCTCAATTCTGGGCCCTTATTACTTCTCAGTCACGTACACATGATTAAAGTACATATTTTAAGTAATTTCTTCACTGTGCTCCTAAGAATGCTATTAGGAAAGACGGGTTCCCAGGACTCTTCAGTCTATACTCACTTTTTTAGAGATTTGAAGGAATTATTTTGGCCTAGTCTATATCAAAGCATCCACTGTTTATTAAAAAAAATACAGAAAAGAAAAAGTAAGCTCTGTTGTTTCCTTCACTCTGTAGAACTCTGAAAGTAAGTCTGTTTCTAAACGTGATTCTGGATCTCATTATATTCAAACAAAGTTTGAACTAGAGAGTGAATGTTTATTGTTCGTCCAATACAAAGTCAAGTACATTCCTTCTCTTTCATTTATTTAGTAAGGGGTCTACAGGTTTTGCTACGCAGATCAAACTCAGTGATTCTCCTGTTTTCAGCCTGTCAAGTGCTGGGATTACAGGCACATGCCACCATATCCAGTCTCAGTCACAGTCTCAGTGCAGCCCATTGGTCAGGCCAGTACCGCATGCTGGGGATTGAACCTCTGTCCCTGCATCTGCCTAAGTAGGCACTTTAATCTGCTGAGCTATCAGGCTGGCCATATTCCTAATAAAAGACTAGAGGAAGGATGGAAGGAAGGAGGGAAGGAAGGAAGGAAGGAAGGAAAGAAAGAATTGGCATATGACTGCCCACTGTTGATACACAGTATGGAAAATAAATCACCAGACCTGCCAAGTTTTTAGAATGCTTCAAATATTTTCCTATTGATGAACACTCCTACTGTATTCTCTGTCTTAGGGCAGAAATGAATATATGTAAGAGCATGTATGTATGTTATAACTATTAAATTAAGTCTTTCAAGTGAGCTTTTCAAGGAAAGTACTGAGGATTGACATTCATAATAAAGGGGAATTCCAAAAGAAATGGTTTTGCCTAAGAGTCAAATAATGCAAGAGTGTGTTCCTAAGGAATGTTTTTTTTTTTTTTTTTTTTTTTAATTTAATTCTGACATTCACTTGGGTTTCTATGATAATAATTACCAAGCAGGGTTCGTCTTCTCCCACTTGTTGGATAGGCCTGTAAATATCCACAGATGATTTCATAACTGAACTATGGAGATGCATGGACATTTGGGATGTGTCAAACTGCAGGAGCTGTAGAGGCAGAAGGAGGAGAGAAAGATGACTGAGGTACTACAATGCTGAGCAATAGACATGAGGTGTCTGTGATACAGGGTGGAGGCCCGCTTTAGGCAGCTCTCCTTAAAAGATGAGCGACTTTCTCCATTTTTACTGAGCCTGACCCTGTTCTCTCCTATTGAAATGTACCGAGCTGGCTAGGACCACTCATTGTCCTCTCAATTTGCCTTAAGCAGTGTGTATTGGTCTAGTCGAAGTGTTGGTGGTAATTTCTGAAGATGGCACACATGTTTCCATGATAACAGGATGGAAAGCCAATGCTCCACAGTGTCAGCTGGGATTGAGCCTTCAGATAGAGGCTACGACTTCCTGGGACTTTAAAGATTACACATCAGAGCTGAAGCAGAGCAGCAGACCCCCAAAATATTAGATATCATCTCAGTAGCATAATGCACATTACTTCCTTTGCATATCTCTGAATATGGCAGAGTTGAATGCAGACCTCCTACCTATCCCGGCTCACAGTGCTCACCTTCTTCCCACAATTCCCTTTCACTAGCCGCTCCCCCTGCTCTAATGAATAAAACCAGAGTGCAACCCTGGGTTGCTCTCTTGGTTCTGGAAGCCATCTTCATGGCTGGACTTAGGGCCCCTTGTCTTACATATGTCTTATGTATGTCTTAATGTCTTTGTTATCGCCGTGGGTTGTGCTGGGAGTAGTAGATTGGATTAACTTTGGGTAATTACAGTAACGTGTTTTTAGGGTTGTAAGTTCAGACTTGCTTAGGCTGAGACAAGAACCAGGAAAGGACTCCAACAATTCAGCTCTGAAAATACAAGTCTATCTGAAACAGGTACTCCTGAGGATCTCTTGGAGGTGCTGAGCATAGACAGAATTTTTGACTCCCGCTCTTTTCAGTAGTTCTTAGATCACGCATAATTGGAGATCACATAGGAGTACTTGACTTCCCTGTGGGCCAGAAGGTCTAGCTTTCAGTCAGAATCCCTCCTTTACAATTTGGCGCTTCTTATTTTAATTGTTAGTGAGCATGGGCAAAACTGCAGAAAGACCCTCTCTGAATCTTGATTTGTTTAACTGTGAGATAAGAAACACCAAAAAAAAAAAAAAAAAATACTAGGTGTGACCTTAGATTTCACACGTGTAACAACTTCTATTGCTGTTCTATAAGACAAGAGCTATTGCTTTTACCTGGAATGATTTCTTTACAATTTTACAATTTAATTCAAAACCAACATTTGAAAATTAATAAGACCCTTTGGACAATTTTACCAGAGAAATAAAGCTGACTTCCCAAAAAGGAATTTTAGCTTAATCTAATCTAATCTAATCTAATCATATAATCATATATATATATATATATATATATATATATATATATATGTATCACTATAATGTGGTGAATGTAAATGATCACATGAATGTTTTATAAATAAGTTAAATTATATTGAAACAGCCATATGTGAGTAGTCATTGTTTTTGGACAAGGAGGATATTGCAAGCAATTTTGTCTAATGCTGTAAGCAAATATAGAGCATCTCACATCTCAAATGCACTTTCAGAAAGAAAAATCAGAGACACTAGTCTGTTTCATTCATCCAATTAACGTTGTCACTGTTGTTTAATGTCTACCCATGACACGGCCTGTGACAACTGCTCGGTGTAGTGAGACACTTGAGACATGTACCTTAAGCAACATGCTGCCTCCTATGCCTGGCACATATGCAGGTTAAAGACACCATATAAGTGGTATGTGACTTAATACAGGTAAGCACCCAATGCTGCTGAATTTCAGAGACAGCAATTGATTCCTCACTTAAAGGAAATACTCTCCTGAGGAGATATCATTTGTGCTGAATTTGAAAAAGAAATAAGGGAATACAGAGATCAGAAAAGCATTCATCACTAAGCATGTTGAATTCCTTGGTGAAATAAAGCAAAATTGGTTGCAATAGAATGTCTATATTTATGAGGAAAGAAAAAGGGGAATGGGACTTGTAGCTTCCTGAAAAAAAAAAAAAACTGGAAAATGACAAATGTATAAAGACATACTGTAGGTACTGCTAGGATGTACTCAGCCTGGAGTTTATTGCTTTATGCTTTCTAGAAGTTTGGAGTCTGAAATCATTCCAGTATATGACACAAGGTCAACGCAGTAAAAATGCAGCCTCTCTAAAGCCATCATGTGGGGCAGCCATCACTGTGGTAATATTGAACTCCTCACCCGAGGAGCCAACCATACAGCATTTCTATGTCAGCGGGCCTCAAATTTGAGTGCCCCGTAGAATCCTCTGGGGATTTGCAAGCTAAAAAATGTATAACAAAGTAACAAAAAAAAGCTCAAAGTTGCTGAGTCCCTTCCTAGTAGAGCAATTAAATCAGAATCTCTGTGGAACGTCGATCTTAATTTAAAGTTCTATGTGGAATTTCAATGTACAGTCAAGTTTGAGAACCACTACTGAAGGTGAACCTCGCGGGACATTTAGAATGCTAAATATCAGGCAAATTAAGGATTTAAATGTATTCTGCCTGAGGAGAAGAAAAAAGAATAAAAGAAAACGACAAAAATAAATACCAGGTCAAATGGTTTCCTTAGCTGTTGATACTCTTTCTATTCCAAGAAAAGCACTTTGGAATAATATTCCATAGATTAAGGAGCAACAAATTCACGCTGTCAAAAGGAAGCCTCCCAATGTTGAAATAAAATCAGACAAACTAAAAAAAAATTAGTGAAAAAGTTAACATAAACAATAGTTGGCAATATAAGGAAGAACTGGAAAAGCAAGACTTTAGGACAACCTGAAGAAACACAGATTTTATCTTTAAAATGATGAGAAGCACGAGAAGGAAGAACTGAAAGTAAAGTCTGTCACACTACTGGGTGCTTCTTTGGCATGGTGCCAGAAAAACTCTACAGACTTGGAGGCACTGGTGATTTGAAAAGTGGAAGCAAATAGAAGTTAGAAGGTGCCAACCAGATACCACAGTGGACGAAAGCACCTGCTTAGGCAAAGTGCAGTGGCCAGGTTCGATCCCCAGTGTGCAGTGCCATACTTGGCCCCGGCCCACCCTGATTGGTGATTGAGATTGGGCGTGGTGGCACACCTACAGTCCCAGCACTTGGGAGGCTGAAACAGGAGAATCACTACAAGTTCAATCTGTATAGTAAAACCCTATACTAAGATGCAGAAAATGAAATAAAATAAGTTAGAGAAGTACAGATGAGAAAGTCGAATCTTGGAGACTGCAACTGCTGCTTTGCACAGAATAGCATTCAAATAGAAAGGACAGTCAAAAGTTTGAGTTAACAAAGGACCTGAAAAAAAGTAAGTTGTGTGTGTGTGTGTGTGTGTGTGTGTGTGTTAGTAATTCACAAATATTTCCCCTGCTTTTTGGAACGAGGATATGATAACTGTGTGTCAACCTAGGTAATACTTCCAAGATCTTTTGCCAAGCACTACTCTAAATATTAAGGAATATTCTGGGTGACATTGACGTTTGATAGCATGGCCTGGGCATAAAGAAGGATGTGGATGAAATGCATTTGATCAGTAAAATACTGTAAGAGAAGAAAATAGAATTAAATTCATTCAAGGAAGGGGAGATTCTGCCTCCAGGCCCTTCAGAACACCAACCCCAGTTCACATCCTTGCATTAGCTCCACACCTCACAGTCTGCCTTGAAATTTTAGTCCTGCCAGCCTCCACAGTGTTGCTAGCCCATTCCTTAAAATAAAGCTCATTTCTCTCCAGATAAATACAGCACAATGCCTATGTCCCCCAGTTCTTTGCTATTTCCTCTACCTGCAGAAACTTCCATTTGACTTTATTGTCCTAGCTACTGAAAGTAAGACCTACTTCAACAGCTCAGCTTTGGCTTGGCATTAAGAGTTGGTTTGGTCTAAAGGTCTCTGAACAGACATTACACAATTAGAGGCTGAAAATGTCCCCATTTGGCAAGGCCTGCCCTGAGCCTCTGTCCTGTCTATGGGGAAAGTACATGCCAACTAGGCCAGAAGGGTGGGAAATGCCAAGGATGCTTAGGCTATAGTGGGGCTGACAGAACGGAGTCATGGCTGAAGGAAAATGATAAAAACATAGAGCCTTGTATTGTTTACCTTTCCTCTTGCAGGGACAAAATAGCCAACACTAGGAACTTAAAGGAGGGGAGGCTTAATGATTGGACTTGCAGGAGTCTGAGTCCATGCCTGGCTGGTTCCAAAGCAGGAGCAGTGAGGCAGAAGAGTTTGTTGGGACAAACGGCTCACTTGATGGCAGCTGGGATGTAGGGCTTGAGTAAACAAGCCAGGGAGAAAGGATCCCTCAACCGCATCACTCCAGGGCCTCACATCCTGCTGGGTCCTGGCTCTTACACACGCATATCTAGCCATGAGCATCCGGCGACTAATCCATGGAACTGTACATTGGCTCTTGCAATCCAGTAACCTCTGGCAGAATCTTCTAAACTACTCAAGTTGACCACTAAGTGGAACTTCACAGGTGTGTTACAAGTGATCATCTTCAATATCAAAGTCTTGTAGATGCACGGCTATTTTTATTTTATCTGGGGAGTGAAAGAAGTGCCCACCTTTCCTGGACAGAGGTACACCTTGAATATAAGAAAGGAATGAAAAGCATATTAAAAAATTATTTAAAAAAAGAAAAGGGGGCTGGGGTGATAGCTCAGTAGAATAAGCACTTACCTGGGAAGCACAAGGGCCTGAGTTTAATCCCCAGTTCTTCAAAGAAAAAATCATAGAAAAGCATATCATGTCTTGGGTCAAAAATTAGATGAATTTACATTTAAAAATGAAATTTTCAATAGTAAATTTTTCAGAGTTCAGAATTTCTGTACAGTTATACTGGCATGTCAAAATTAAGTAAAATTCAATAAAAATAAATGATTCCTTGTCTTTCAAATAACTTAATGTTGGGAATTCAGAAAATGTGAATTGTTGGAGTAGATACTGTTTTTCAGGGCCAATTTTCATTTCAGTTTTATCTGCTGCCACCACTTCCTTTACCCTCAGAAATCTTTTTTTCTTTTTTGTCTTTCTGAGACAGGGTCTCACTATGCAGTTGAGGCTGGACTTGAGCTCACTTTTGTAGCCCAAGCTGGTCTCGAACTTGCACCAATCCTCCTGCCTCAGCCTCCCGAGTGCTGGGATTACAGGCATGCGCCACCACGCCCGGCTACTCTCAGAAATCTTAAGCTTGTACAGTTTTCCATTTTCTTCCTGAAGCTTTATTGTTTCAGCACATTTATTTGATTTGTGAACTTGAAGCTGCACCAAATTTTCTTTGTGTGTCCATAAAATCAGTGTAAATTGTGTGTCCATAAAATCAATCTGCATGCATTGCTAATTTGTACATCTTCTTCGAGATGATTCTCCTGTTTTCAAAGAAACTGAACAAAAAAATTGTTTTTACAATGGTTATGAAAAACTAAATTCATATTTAATTCAAAATAAATACCATAGATAGATAGATAGATAGATAGATAGATAGATAGATAGATTTGAACAATACTGAATACTAACAGTATTCATGGGACACAAGTAGCTCAGGAAAGACAACTAATATAATTATGAATAAAGACACAATTTGTTATGTTGAGGAAAATATCAGCTAAGAAATACTTCATTCGGGCACATATTTAGCAAGTTAATTGTGTTTCTTTGTTTGTTACTCAATTCTAGAAGTGCCTTAATATTTCACTGAAATCCACCTACTTGCAGACTCTGTGTTAGCACTGTGTGTTCTCAGACACCAAGTTTTCTGTTCACTGGTTGTATTTCCATGACTACATAGTTTTCCTCCTAGAGCGTGCTTTCCTCATTTTTAAAGAGGCAGCAAAATCATACTCCCAATCCTTAACCTTAGACGTGCTAACAACATAAGCCAATGGAAAGCAGAGTGCCTGGGGCCTGACGTGGGCTTCACTATTAGCTACTCATGGCCATGATTATCATCACACCTTACTATAACTGTCCAAGTGCAAAGCTGAGAGAGATAAGAGATATCACTTTCATTATTTTTCTGTTAAAACCAAACATACCAAATTAAAATTTAGTGTACATAATAAAAATATATAAATATATTCATATACATATATATATATATATATATATATTGATTTAACAAATATTGTCTATGTCATGAGACTATAGTCAGTGTTGAGCAGCATTATAAATTGTTGCATTTCCTGCCACGGGGAACATTTTATATCAGTTCCTTAAGTTCATGTCACTTGTTAAAATTTCACAGGTCTTAAAACCACATAATAAATGCTCCTGGCACTATTTTTTTTTTTTTTTTTTTTTTTTTTTTTTTTTTTTTTTTTTTTTTTGGTACTGAGTATTGAACTCAGGAACCTATGCCTGCCAGGCAGGCGCTTATTCTACAAAGCTATCTTCTAGGCCCCTCGAAGTGATGGTTCTTAACCCTACCTGATTTCAGTTTCTTTGTTGTAACTATCCCTACTAAAAACACTGACCTGAGAACAACCAAGAAAATGATGAAAGATAGGAGCGCCCCTCAGAAGAGTTAGCAAAACTTTCCCTACCTGCAATTCCTACTTAATCTCTTTGTGCAGATTTTTCCTTTTATCTTTGTCTGCAAAAATTGGGTAGGCTTTTCCTTTTCTGCTCCTGAGCCCTGTCATGATGATGTATTAAGGAGAGATGCTTTGGAGACAACAAACTGGGCTTTCCCTATAAGATCAATAGATTTATGGTCCTTGAAATTTCTTCATGACCTAAGAGTTTCCTAAGAGTTTCCATAAGAGTTTTACCCTGTTTGTGCACAATTTTGGTAGAAATATTATTTCCTTCCCTTGGCCATAGACTGAGAAAGTGGAAGATTACATTTTTTCCCTAAATGTGATAGAATAAATCTTGATCTAAGTGTTTCTTGAAGAAGAAATAAGACACATTTATTCTATGCATAATTTAAGATCATTACTACATCAAGAAGACAGTGTATGCTATTCGTTCTTTCTTTATAAAGTAGATCAGCATCAAAGATTCAAATGCATGGTATTTATTTTCTGCATGCTAGCTCAAGAATTTTGTTGTCAGTCCAAAAGGGATACTCAGTGCAAGTGTTTCTATGTGCACGCCAGCAAAGTGGACTGCTAGGTGATGCTCCAAAATAATTTCTCTCTACACTTATGCCATTGACCGGCACTTAGGGGTTCACAGTAGAGTCAGGGGATGCGTTACCAAGGGAACCTTTACTCCACATTAAACTTAATAATGTTTTTAACACGGACAAAATTATAGGACACAGGAAAAGAGGAGCAGCTCCTTTCCTCCAGAGGTTTAAGAGCTTCTTAAAGAGAAAGGATTCGTTAGTATGAAAAAGAGAAAAGGATCTGCATGAGCAGTGTCATGGAAGACGAGCAGGCTTAAGATCAATGAAGCCAGGAGCACGAGTTTAAGTTTACAGTGAAGGATACCCTGTGGCCTATGAAAGACATTCCATCAGTCCAAGTTGGAAGACACGTATGACATCCATCCATCATCACCTTAAGTTCTTGAACTCGAACAAGTGATGCAGATAATGAAGAGTGTCTGTTCTTATATATCATACCGAGTAAATGTATTTATACATTAAACAGAATAATGGGACATACTCTTCCTTCTCTTTTATAATTTTGTTCACGTGTTTTAAGCATGTCTCTTTACACCTTGTATTGGTCAGGGTTTTACTCAGAGGAACAGAATAGATATAAGGAATGGATATTAACACAAAATACACAATCTATAAGGAATTATAAGATTGGCTTACAATAGTCAGCCACAGAGTCAGATGAGGAAGCACGCACAGGGCGTCTGCATGCTCCAGACTGAAGAAGTCAGTCCCGAGGTCTGAACTTCACTGTAGCACTCCGTGTAAGTCTCTGTCGGCTGATGGGTCTGCGGTGGAAGACTGAGGCGTCTGTAAATGGACGCTGAAGAGTCTACGACAGATGGTGAAAAATCCAAGTTGGAGGCCGAAGAGTCTGCGCTGCAAGCCAGATGATGAAGTCCAGTCTGAATGCAAAGACTGAAGCTTCTCCGACAAAGTGAAGTGTTGACTCCTTCAGCCCTTTAAAAAGTCTGTTTGTGCTCAGTCATTCTGACGTGGGCCCATTGCGCCCTAGGGTGGAACCAATCATACCCCAGGATGGGCCTTTGATTTCACTCTAGGTAGAAATCCAATTATATCCTAGGTGGGCCCTGGTCACACTCCAGGGAAGAGCCAATTGTACATCAGAGTGGGGCTCCTACTAACAGGGAACCACCCTGCTGAGTCATTCAGCCAAGTTGACACATTGTATCAACCAGTATACACCTGTTTTATGTTAAGGAGTGCATTTCATATAATTCTCATCCAATTATTATTAATGTACTTGGATTAAGTTTAAACCATCTGTAGATATTCTGTGGCTATTCCAAAACTGTAAGTACTTGTTAAAGCTCATATCTAATTGTCTCCACAGAGCCTCCTGTGCTTGTATGTGACGTTTTAAATAGTTGGTTGAAGCCATCCTGTGTGATACTGAGTTTAAGAGTGTTTGGTACCAGAGTAGGCCACTACTAGGACTAATGTACTTTCGTAGGCTTAGCAAAGCTCTGGGAATAACTGAGTGGATTTACTGAAGAAAAAAGGCCCACCCTGGTGGGGAATAGCACCAATCAATAAGCTTGTAACCTGAATGAAATATAAAGGGAAAGAAGGGACGCAGGCTTGCTGCCTTCTGCCTATGCTGCCTGAGGCTCTTTCCCCTGTGCTATATCCCCACTCCTGGCAGCAGCTGACTACTAATGGAAACTCTACCAACTGTGAGCTAAAACAGACCACTCTTTCTTTAACTCCTGCATGTCAAGAAAGTAAACAAGTGAGTTTTTATAAGTCTATTTGTTAAATTAAGAATGGATGTTTGTACCTTGGGTTCAGTGTTGCTGTAGTTCATTCATTTCTACTCACTTATGCCTCAGTTTTGAAATGGGCTTTGTACTCTGTCATTGTATGTGGGACATAGAGAACTTTCTTTTCATTTCTCATGCAGGCTCACGACAAGTTGGCCATTAGTTTCAGAGAAGACTTTGAACTTGAACTTAGCAGAATTTCCAGAGCCAATATTTGTCCCAGTGATGGAAAAATAATATATGTATACATTATGTATGTAAGTAATATTTATGTAAGTAATTCTAGGAAAATAAATATTTCTTTGCAAATAATTCCCATTTTGTCCATCTTCGAACATTCAAGATCAGGATTTCACATTGCAACTAATTATTTTTCTAGTAAGTTATATTAATGTTTTCATTAACTTTAGTTTATATAGCAGCCTTCAACAGAGAAGTACAGAGATTTTCCCTATATTCCCAGTCCCCAGACATCATAGCTTCTTTCACCACTGAAATTTTCATCAGCATGGCACATCTCTTATACTTTATGAATGTATATTCATATATTTAAAGTGCCTGCTTTTGATATTACGCATCTAATGAATCTGATATGATGATATCATACACTTAGTACTTTTTTTTTTTTTTTTTTTTTTTTTTTTTTTTTTGTCTTTTTGAGACAGGGTCTCGTTATGCAGTTCAGGCTGACCTTGAGCTCACTTTTGTAGCCCAGGTTGGTCTCGAACTTGCACCGATCCACCTGCCTCAGCCTCCCAAGTGCTGGGATTACAGGCGTGCACCACCACACCCGGCTAGTACTTTTATCGAATAATGTTGAATAATTTTAGAGAAGTCCTTTCTTCTCATTGATTCTTCCCCAATGTGCTGGCATTCAATTAAATTTTTGTTGGCTCCCTAGCTTTTTTTTTTTTCTATTTCCCAAATTTCCTAAATATGAATTTCCATTTTATTCAGTCATATGGTATACAACCTGAGTCTCCCTCTTCTTTGCCCCATGGTTTTATTATTCATATTTAATTTTAGCACCACTTAATATTCCATCTCCTGGATATAACACAGTTTATACATTGAACAATATGTCTTGGTTGCTTCCAAGTATTGTCAGTTATGGAGCAAGCTTCTATCAACTTATTTCCTGATGATATAGGTGAAAGCAGTCCGGGTTTCTTCATTATTTTCACATTCCTTGATATATGTGCCTTTTCTACTTATTATCTGTAGAAGTACAACACAAGCCCCACAGGTTCTATGATACTTATGTGTACAGTGGCATTTGAAGTGTCCAAAGAAATTCCTAGAAGAGAGCACTACAGTTGCTTTCAAGCCAGGCGTGGGGGTTCACTCCTATAATTCCAGCACTCAGGAGGCTAAGGCAGGAGAACTAATACAGTTTCAAAGCCAGCCTAGGCACAAAGGCTGATAAAGTTATCCATCTCCTTAAATCTTCTTTCTCCGTTAAAAGTTAATTTTTCTCCTCTAAGCCTTCATTTACTCATCAATGACAATGGATTAAAAATATTTCTTGAAAAATTGCTATCCCCAGATGTGGTATTACAACCTTCTGTATCACCAAAATATCCAATGTTGCAAAAGTGTATGTATATGTGTATTTATTTATGAAATTATGTGCAGATATATAATTACACATTGTAACAGTATCTGTACTGTATTTAAATCATTATTCACCTAAGTACTTTCTAGGGCAGACTTCTATAAGACATGCTGGCACAGTGTTCAATTTTATGTTAATGCATGTATCACTAGATTATGTTGTACCACTGAGCACATAGGCATGCTAGTTATTGAAATAGGTCCAAGTATTCTGGAACTACTTGGTAGCATCACTACTAAGTTTTCATTTTATGAATTAGAGAAGATACCGTAAATTCTCCACTTAAATTCCAGTGCTCAGGGACAAGTACAACTCACTCACAGAGCTTTTCCAAAATGTAAACATTATTTACAAACCTGTGCTCTTCTCATTTTAGTGTGTCTGTGTGTGTTGAAATTTATGTTTATTGGGGCTGGGGAGATAGTTCTGTGCCACAAGTGCCTGCCAGGCAATTGCAAAGTTATGAATTCGAGCCCCAATCCCTCCCCACACACAAAGTGCTTATTTATTAATACCTCCAAAGTGCCAATGATAATCTTAATCACTGATATCCAAAGATCCATATTTGTATATTTGATTCTCTTAATTTCCCTGAAATATGAACATTTTCATGCATTTTTTCATAGTAAATGTAATTATACGATGTATAGTACACACTCTTGCCACTCCCAGAAGTGTTGACCTAAATTCTAACCTACATGAGACCAAATGCCAAGGAGAGCATGACTGAAAGCAGTCTGTTTTTGCTCTGCTTAGAAGTACAGAACTTGCAGTCAACAGATCTATGTACTACTAAAAAACGAGAGGCAGTGTATGAAAACAGTGAGCAATGAGAGATACGACAGAGCTTCCCTCAAGGATGAGAGACAGACGCCGAGAGGACAATTGCAGTGCCCCAATGGCAACAGCAAATGCCACATTCCACTCTTCAAAAATAGTAAGTTAACACTGCCTGTCTCTGCTTGGTGATACGGGCTGGGCGTTGAGGAGCTGTCGTCCACAAACCTGGTTGTTAACACAATTGAGGAATGAAAAACAGCACATGAGCTGTAGGGGAGATGCTGTTTAAGAAGAAAAGCAGAGAAGGAGCTACCCAGGTCTGGGGAGCTAAAGAGCACTCTGAGGAGTGGATGTTCCCTGGGGAGTTTATCAGATCAGTTCGCTAATTGTGTATCATTTTGAAAATTTTCAGCAGAATGCAAGTAATGATACGTTTCTTATTTTTAAGAACTACCATCAGGGCATAACTATGCACCTGAGACTTGCCCAATTTTTCTGTTACTAAAAAGCATTTTATTTATAAGTAGGACAGAGAAAAACAAGTTACAGATATGCAGGACAACTTGAAAAATGAACATTCTATCAAACAGTAAAGAGAAGTCCCAGGTAGAGAGTATCAACTTGAGATTCAGAAAAACAGCACAAAAAGCCTTTGTCGACATCCACATCTGTCCCTGACCCTGACAAATAAGAAATACTTCCTGTATGCTGATTTCACTGATGCTGTTAATATACGAAAAGGTGGTGGGTAAGGTTTTAAGTGATTTATTCCAAGTATCTATTGACTGTGACTACATTACTCACCTTTCAATTAATTAGCTGTACGTCACTTCCTTTCATTGAGATACTCTAATTTGAATGAACAAAGCAAAGATGAGGTTTCTGCTGGCCAGAAGGTGGACACAGCAAGATAGCATCACCAGAGGAAAACTATATCAGGATAACCGTAATGTTTGCAGTGACAATGCTGTGCATTGAAATATTTTTCTCCTAATTATCTAGGCTTCATTTCTCCACAAGATACATTTAATTCTTAAAATTTAGCCTTGAACAAAATGAGTATATTCTAATACACTTATGATACTTCCCAACATTTAATAATTAACTCACAATGTATTCATATAGGGTAATATTTCTCCAAGTAGAAAATGACTTTAAGGCCGGGCGTGGTGGCGCACGCCTGTAATCCCAGTACTCGGGAGGCTGAGGCAGGAGGATCGGTGCGAGTTCGAGACCAGCCTGGGCTACAAAAGTGAGCTCAAGGCCAGCCTGCACTACATAATGAGACCCTGTCTCAAAAAGACAAAAAAAAAAAAAAAATGACTTTAAGCATGTCTTATTATGGGGTCTGGTCCACCTAATCTTGATTGTAATGTTGAAGGGATTAACAGATTCCTACAGAAGTGATTAGATCAAATGGGTACCTACCTCATCAATGGCTTAGTGAATTATTTGCTGAATGGGCTATTCTGAAGAATTGCATCATGGGGACTTTGATCTCTATGTTCAACCTGGCTCCTGGCCCCTCCTCTCTGCTTTCTTTCTGCTTCACTCTAACT
>PVJA010000093.1:0-175000 GCA_004027025.1 Myocastor coypus | reverse complement strand
ATCGAAAGGAGAAAGTGTAAAACAGAAGACAGAAAATGTGCATGCTATCTGTAAGCACTCAGTTAGAAGCAAAATAAACAACAATAACAACTCAGGGCTGACCAAATATCTAGGCAAATTACAGCACTTGCAAGCAGGCACAGGAGGCAGGGGTTGGATCTCCAGGCCGGATGTCCCAGTGCTGAGATGGCAATTGAGACTGGGTGTGGTGGCACGCACCTGTAAGCCCGGCTCTTGGGAGGCTGTGAACAGGCAGATCAGTATGAGCCTGATCTAGTAGTGAGACCCACGACACCCTGTAGACCCTTCCCTAAAAATATAAAAACAAATAAATAAAAATAATGAGAACTCAATACTCAAATACATAATATAGAAATATGTTCATATATAAACTTTAGTGACTGCCTACAGCTTTGCAAATATGGGGGAATATAATTTCACCAAATTCATTTGTCATATTAATAGAAAATCAGTGCCAGGCATTTGCTGAATGCCTGGTGCTACTTGTCTTTTATGTCTCTACCCTGTTTCTGAATTATAACAAAATTCATAAGTTATAAAGTATTACTTCAATTTCTATGAGTGCTATATGTGTGACAGCCTCTCTCAATGGCAGAATACGAATCTAGAAAAGACAGTGTTGAATGTATCATTATTTGAAAGCATTTTCTTGTTAAGTCCATCCTCATGGTCCTGTATGGTTTAAGGCCAAGGTGAATTTTCTTCAGCTACTTCCAATAACAATACACAACCTTTTGTAGAAAGATAGGAAATATCCAATTTGACTTTTCTAAATAAAATGTAATTATGGAAAAAGACATGCACACAAAGTGCTTTTTATTTAGTATGTGTAAAGCAGAACCTTCATTCATGAGGCTAGGGATAATCCAGCATGACTGCTCCTCAAAAGTCTAAGACACGTTGGGATTTAAGAACACTTCAGTGAAGAAAATGACGTGGCTCCACAATATGCTTTCAAACCTGTCCAACCTAACAATTACATTACACTGCCTAAACAACTTAATTTCACAAGTACCCAAAACAAATACTGCCACTCTTCTCTTTTGAAATGTGGATATATGCAGAATCATGGTAGCCAGGCAACTTGGCCACTTGTGCACCCAGGTGGTATTTAGGCTTTACTCAGATGCATTTATACAAAGATGTTCAGCCTAGATTAGTGGCTCTGTATTTGCCAACATTCTTCATCATGATGTCATGTGGAGGAACACCAATTATTTACATAGCAACTAGGTAAGTACTGGGTGAAAAAGACTCTGCCCCAAATCATCTCTTTTCCTGGATTCTCTCTCCTCCAGGTTTTCCCCTCCTATAACTACAGAGTGAATCCATAGAAATTCCTTCCTGTGGAAGGTCAGTGGTGCTTTTGTGCTGCTTGCTTATGTGTGTGCCTGGAACATGAGTAAGAAATTAGAAAGTACTTCTTCCCAGTTCATCTCATCAACTAATATATATATGTGCATATATATATATATATATATATATATAATATATATATCATATATAACATATATAACATATATACAACATATATATGAAATATATATAACATATATAATATATATGTTATATTATATATAAATATATATGAAATATATATAACATGTATATAATATATATAATATATATATAATATATTATATAAAATATATATATGATATAACATATTATATAAAAATATATATATGATATATATATATATATACATATGAAAAGATTTTTGGGTACCTCACAGACTTGAAAAACTCATTCCTAAAATTCATTTGGAATCAGAGAAGACCTAGAATAGCAAAGACAATCCTGGGCACCAAAGGTAAGGCAGGAGGCATTACAATTCCTGACCTAAAGTTATACTACAAAGCCACAGTGACAAAATCAGCATAGCATTAGCAGAAAAATAGACCTGAGGATCAGAGGAATAGATTAAAAGATGTAAAAGCAAATACAAACATACTCAGTCACCTTGTCTTTGAAAATGGGGCCAAACATGCTTACTGGAAGCAAGATAGCCTCTTTAACAAATGGTGCTGGAAAAAGTGCCTTTCTACATGCTAAAATTTGATCCGGATCTATCACCATACACTAAACTAAAGTCTAAATGGATTAAAGTCCTAAATATTCACAGAGAAACAGTAAATCTCCTGACAGAGAAACTGGGAGGAAATCTTGAAGATAATGAGATAGGTGAGCAGTTCATGGATCTACTGTATACAGACTTTCTCCCAATTCAGATTTTTCCAATCCATTTTTTTAAGCTGAGCAAACTGAGAGATAGAGGGAATACGATGCTGATGTAAAAGTATTTCAAATCAAATGGCTTTTTTTGTTTTTGTTTTTAATGTTAGTACAAAATACAAGAGTATTAGCGGGGTGTGGTGGCACACGTCTGTAATCCCAGCACTTAGGAGGCTGAGGCAGGAGGATTAGTGTGAGTTCGAGACCAGCCTGGGTTACAAAAGTGAGCTCAAGGCCAGCCTGAACTGCATAGCGAGACCCTGTCTCAAAAAGACTAAATAAATAAATAAATAAATAAACGAGAGTATTAAGAGTAACTCTTAACAGGAGGCCCCAGAATCCAGCGCTAGAACATGCTTCTACTCTCCTGCTTAGAAATCATCAGTATTGTATAGGCCTCATTCATGAAGCACACTTCCCAATAAAACTTCTATGAAGTGAGTGGATTAATGAAAAGAACTGAGTGTTTCATTCTTTGAATTGAAATAGATAATTTAAATTGTAAAATGAACATGATCATCCTGAAACATCAATTAAAAATGATTTGTGAAAATTATTTTGATTAAATACTAACTCAATCAATTTTACTGTATAATTAAAAGCCAAGTTAAAAAGAAGTGACTTCTGCATAAATATAACCATAAGTGAAATATGGTAATTCTGCATAGAAAAGTACTAACACAAGGTGGTATATAACTATCTGGATCACTATATCATTATTACTCTTCAAAGTGTAATTATCTAAGTAAAAGTGTACAAGAGTTCATTTATGATCATTAATGTGCATTATTTTAAAGATTTTGGGGGTTCACTGTGAAAATAACACGCATGTATACTTCATGTTTTAATTGAGTCTGTTCACACTTATTCACCCTTCTTACCTCCTCCCTGTTGGCCCAATCCTTATTCAGTGTTATAATGTGGGTTCTAGATGTCATCTCAAAGTCACATGCTGCGGGGTAGCTTTTACAGATTCTGTTTAATTCATAGTATAATACTCAGATTATGGGTATTAGTGCTTCACCCAACCTGAGGCAACTAACCCAATATAGTATGGGCTTCTTCCTCTTCTGCTGCTGCTCCTGCGGCTCTGTTTTTGCCTTTCGCTATTTTCTGCTGCCATGAACAGCTGCCCTCTGTCTTGTGCCACTCTGCCTTGAAGCCAGCCAAGTATGTACAGAAACATCCACAAACTGTGACCTAAACTAATTTTTAATTTTTTTTTTCTGTCAGGCATTTTGTTCCAGCAATCTGAGAAAAGTAACAGAGACACTCAGTCTCTCATTTTTTTTTGTTGTTGTTGCTGCTGTTGCTTTTCATTTACACACAAGACAAAAACTATGTGATGTTTTTCTATGTCTGGTTATTTCATATAACATAATAACCTCCGATTCAATCTATTTTTTTTTTTCAAATGACGGCATAATTCTTTGTGAGTCCTTTGGGTGTGTATCCTGTCAATATTTGTATCTAGATACCCTCCACGGAGCCTCCAGTGCTAAGATGCAGAGCTTTTGTTGGATGCATGGGCCATGAGAGTGTGATATCCTCAAGGAGGTATGTCCATTAATCCATTGGTTAGTCTATTAATCCATTGATGAGTTCATAGCTCATCGTTTCGTTAGGAAGTGAAGTCCAGTCAAAGGGGTCTGGTCACATTTTCTCTCCTCTCCTGCTCTCTCTCTGCCTGTTTATTGACCACATGCTGTAAGAAACTCTCCTCTGCCAACCCGCCCCCCACACCAGCACAACTGATCTTAGAGTCAATTGAATATAGATTGAAATCTTTACAGACTAGCGTCAAGTCAAACCATTTTTCACCCATTTGTGGCTGTCAGCAATTTGTCCCAGCAATGAAGAAAAGAGCTAAGGTATACATTATATTCTTATGTAATCATCTCTGGCAACTTGTAGTCTATTTCTATACCTCAGCTATAGTAAACAGTGACTCACTAAATAGGACTATGCTGGTATCTCTTTGGTATATTGAATTCATTTCTTTCAAATACATGGAGATAGGTAGCTGGAATGTGTGGTAATTCTTTTTAGTTTGTAATCAGATTTTCATACCGATTTTCCTCATGGCTGAACTAATTTACATTGTCACCAGCAATAGATAAGGACTCTTTTCCACTACAGACTCACTGACATTTGTTATTTTCTTTTTAAATAGCTCTTCTAACTGGTATGTATGTCATTGTAGTTTTGATCTGCATTTTCTTGCTGCCTAATGGTATTGAGTACTTCAGGTATATACATATATATGTGACTTATATTTACTCTTTTGAGAAATATCTATCTAGGTCATATGCCTATTTTTAAATTGAATTACTAGTTCCATTTATTGTTGTGTTATTTATTTTGAGTATCACTCATCTCTAAGATGAAAATTTGGTAAATATTTTTTTCTATTGTATATGTTGTTCTTTCAGTCTACTGGCTTTTTATGTTGTAACCCAGAGCCTGTTTAGTGCATTGTAATCCCCCAAACAACATTATGAAGTAGTGAGAAATCTACACCCTGACATTCACTATGTTAAAAATAAAATGAACTCAGAATGGAATAAGACTGAAAAATATAAACCTAGTAGAGGAAAGCATAGGGGAATCCTCGAAAACATTGACATACACAGTGACTTCTTGAACAGCTTCTAAAAGCTCAGGATAGAAAGCCAAGACAATTTAAAGTAAAACATGGGACTAGGATTTCCCCTACTTGTTCCTTGGCAGAAATATCCATTTGAACAGCTACCCATCGACAAAATCATCTTAAAACTACAGAGGCCATATGAAAGATCATAACATCCGCTTACAGGACAATGACAAGAAAATGCACATCAAAAGAGCAGCAAGGATAGCTTTAGTGATCACCATTTTCCTCTACATGCCTGAAGTACTGCAGCTTGGAGAGGAGCACTCTCTCCTTGGAGAAAAAAGAGGAAGCAGACTTTCTCTGTGGTCCGAACTTGGGGCCGCACTCCCTAAATCCCATCACTGGACAGGTCTTTGAACTCTGGACTCCAAGCAGCTACTTAGGGCTTGTGATTACAGGCCTGCTGTAGTACTACGCTGGTTCCTGTTGCCTTAGATGCCAGGTAGGCCTCAGCAACCTGTTAATTACCTTTTGTTAGAAAGACAGTGAAGGGATTCTGTATAAAGATATAATGTGAAATTCTCATAGCAAGGTGTATGTATGAGACAATAATGGTAGATATTGCCAATAAAACAGTATAAGAATTCAACAGGATAAAATGAAAGATATTGAACCAAGAGCTACATTCTTCTGTGCACACTGTGTCAGCAACATCAAATTGCTAGCTGCTATTTGTTGCTATAGAGAAGTAGAATAAAAAATTATACAAAGCAACTCTCAGGTAAGAAGTATTTCTGTGTGTTTTAAAAATAGAGCATACGAGTTTTTTATTAAACTTCAGTAAGGAAAGCTGATAAAATAAAAGGAAGCTATTATATACTGACTTTTACAGGTATTATAATTCTGTGCCTAGTTATGATGTACTTAGTAATATTATGTTAAAAATAGTTCAGAGGGGTCGACTTGATAGCTCAGCATACTAAAGCACCTGTTTAGGCAGAGTGCAGTGACTGCGGTTTGATTCCCCTGCATGCCATACCGGCCCTGCTTGTGGGACACACTAGAAGGCAACTGAGATTGAGATGGTAGCATATGCCTGTAATCTCAGTGCTTGGGAGGCTGAACACAGGTATATCACTGCAAGTCTAATCTATGTAGTGAGACTCTGCCGAACATGTGGACCCTCTCTTAGATATAGAAAAAAAAAATAAGATAGATGTGTTTGGATTTTTGGACATGGGGCAGGGGAGATAGCTCAGTAGAATAAGCACTTGCCTGGCAAGAACAAGATCCTGAGTTCAAACCCCGGTACCGGGGGAAAAAAAAAAAAAATTGACCTGTAAATGAAAATGATACATAAACGTGTTGCAGGCTTTTACCTGTCTATATGTCCATTACTCTAAAGGACCAAATTTGTTGTATACTGAGAAAGGGGAGAAAAGGACTCAGCAGTAAAGAAAATAGTGCGTGGGTTTAATGGAAACCAAGAAAGAAAAGAAAGGAGCTACGAAAATGGAAATAAACACTGATAACAGCAACAATTAGGCAGATCTGATTCATTAAGGCAAAACAGAAATGAATATCAGTCTGTGATGCAACATGTTTCGAAGCGTTGTTTGATGTATTGTTGCCTGCTGATTCTGAAATTGGGCATTGATTTCCGTTGCAGAGTCGTCAACAACATTGCAAATAGTAACACGCACCATGTAAATGAGCTTTTATTTAAAAAAAAATAGCTTCTCATGAATAAGAAGGATACATATTATAACTTGAATACTTTAAAAATGTTAATTTGTTGTCTGTCACTACATTGTGTCTCCGGCAGATATTTCATGTTTTCAAGGACAAATACATGTGTGCGTGGGCATGCACACGTGTGTGTGTGTGTGTGTGTGTGTGTGTGTGTGTGTGTGTATGCAGAGTGAACTGCAGCTAATTAGAATTGTCGTCTGAATGCAGAGCCATCACATTATATAAATTCCAAGGTAGCAAACGCTCAGAAGCACAGCAGTGTAGAAGGCATTTCACACATTCCCCTTACAGTCTTCTGGGTCATCTCAGTGAAAACGTTCTTGAATTGCCTCGTAGAGAAATCACCACTTACATCAATCACCAAAAGATCACCGATTAATTGCAATCACTAGAACGAGCTAGAAAAATGAAGCTACCAGGACAGGAGGCAGATGGGAGCTAGGCAGTGATCTCACGGCACCGTTCGCGGACCTTGGCTAACCTGGAACCATGAAGGAAAGAAATTTTCTATATCAGTGCCTGAAAGCCACTCTTCTTCATATCACAAAACAACAAAAAATAGCATATAGTAAATACATATTTATATATGTATTTATACACATATCTTTCATCTAGTTCACTGAGGCCTGACAGGAAGATAAAGCAATCACATATTCCTTATTCGACTTAATTGACATAGTGGACACTGTTGAAATATAAGAAGAGATACCTCTTCCTACTTTGTGACTTGCAGAGCTCTCCTCTCAGTTTCGAGAGCCTCTTGAAGTATTGTACAAGAGAGTTCACTTTCTGAAGGTTATGTTCCCCCATTTTTTTTTTTGTCTGGTCCAGCCCACCCTGAGGGCCATACTTGTGCAGCATGTCTTCCTAAGCTTTTCTGAGCAGGCTCTTTAGACTGCTGAGCTATCTTGCTGGCCCAGTTATGCCCCTTTTATGAGGAACAGCCTACAGCCCATGATAGGCTAATGCAAAGATTTAAGGATCACACTTTAATTAAAATAAATCTTGAAATGCAAATCTATGCTTCTCCACACTTCCCCACGGCCCTAACTGAAAGCAGAGAGGCGAGCACATCGCAGTTCACTGTTCCTCTTTTCCCTGTCCTTCTGGCTTCCTCCTCCAACTTCTGTCAACCGCAGAGGCACTCTGCACTTGACCTTGTGCTTACACACCTCAACTTGGGTCCTACATAAGACATAGGAAATAAAGCCTAGAAAATGTTGTTAAAAATGGAAATTGGAAGCAGCAAAATTACTAGCTTGTTAATAATAAAACTCCCTCACCGGAAGAATGTGACACATACCGGATACTCTCCACTGTCTAGTATGTCACTATGAAGCTGTTCACTGTGATAAGCTAAAACTGAGTAGGTACATCTGAGGGGCAAATTTAAGGGATTTGGGTGAAGTCACAGTCATTAGGACAGTGATATTTAATGGTTGTTACCAGTGTTATGAAGCACTGAATGAAGAAACAAGCTGAAAAAGTAATAATTGCATAGGATCACGTTTAAGATATAAGATTAATTGGAGTGGAAAATCTATTGAGGTCTCTGAATCTGTAAGCTTAGAATATCTGCCTTATTATGCCCAAAGTCCTGATTAAGAAGAATCAGATCTAGAGCTATTTGCTAAGATTATGAGGACAAATTCATTTTACTTCAGAAGAGCCTGGGCCCATGTAAAATATTGACTCCTTGGTGTCAACTGCTGAAGCTTCTGCATTGCTTATAATCAATTTAAGACAATAAACCTTGCAAAATGCCCTGAGTCCTAATATCAATTAACCAACACCAATCCTTTATAAATAAAAGCAATATTTAGGATTAAGTTACAAACAACGATAATGAAAAGTATAGTGCCATTTATGGAAGCCAAGGGACTATACCCAGAAGTCAATCATAGAGTAAAGCTACTTTTTCATTTAGGAGTCAGAGCTGAATTTTAAGAAGCCCAGTTATGGGATAACATAAAGAAGTATGAAATTAAAAGACTATTTATAAAGACTATATATCCCTTTCACTCTCTCTCTCTCTCTCTCTCTCTCTCTCTCTCTCTCTCTCTCTCTCTGTCTCTCTCTCTCTATCTCTATCTATATATCCTCCTTTAGTACAGAATTCAACATTTTGGTGAAGTGTAGAAAAGGAAGCTAATTTACAGGTAAGATTGTTTTGGAGGCTTGGGAAAGACGGTTGTCCATGCAAAGTGAGATGATTAAGCTGGCATGTGTGAAGATAGCTGCCACAGATAGACAACTAAGAGGGAATATTCAGCTGGTGAATATATCTGATTCCTGGGAAGAAAAGCGGCTCCCTTTACCCAGATGTGAGTCTCAGGGGCACATGCATTGCTGAGAATCTTAATAGGCATTTTCTACTCAACAATGTTGGTGATAAGACATACTGGGAAGCCACTTGTGTTTTAGGTGGCAGTAGAGATAACACTGAAAGAACTGAGTATTATATGTTCATAAAAAGTTTAACTAAGCATAGTGAGTTGGATTATGTGTGAGGAAATTGTTAAAATCTGATGTAATCAGAAGAGCATCTCAGAAACCTATGAAAATGTTAAAAGAAAAAAAAATGGATGAAGAATGTACCTCAGGGACAAAGCGTTTGAGTACTACACACAAGGTGCTGGGTTTAGTTTTCAGTATTACAAAAAAAAAATGCCTTCCAATTCAAAATTTGAGAAGGTATCCACATAGTAGAAATTTGGCTCCTAAGTAATATATAAGTTCTAGAAAAGTTATTTCTCATTTTCACACCTAAACGAGTGGCAGAATGATGTTAGTAGCACCAACCTGATAGGGGTATGACGAGTCTGCAATACAGGGCACAATCTTGTAACAAACGAAAAAGAAAACTCAAAATACAACACCAATGAGTTTGTGCATATGAAACCTCAAGGATGAGGACAAGACAGACATAATAAGGATGACTTACTCACAGGTTGAAGACAACCCTGCCAAACCTCCAAAAGTCATAATTCTTATACTAATTTAAGAATTGGGGAAATTTTTCCTGACCAAGAACCAGTTGGATGAATGAAACAGGAATATCCTAAAAAAAAAAAATACAGTGAACCCCACAAGCCTTTAAGAAGTAGAACTGCGGATATTTGTGAGCTATATGTCGAAAAAAATACACATAAACAGTTTGACGACCACTGCACAGAAGAATCAAGCTAATATTCTATTCAGCAATGAATATGATTATTAGGATGCTCTGTAAGGCAGAAGAAGGGTTGAAAATAAACAATTGACCCATGCTAACCTCTCTGTATGTCCACTGTATCAGCACTTTCAGTCAGTAGTTATTTTTCAGTTCTCCAAAAGTCTACTTAAAGTGGCTAGATACAAGGGTTGGTAAAACAAAACAAAACAAAACAAAACAAAACAAAAGAAAAACTAGCTATTTGTCCTAAATAGAAACTAATGCAGACAATGAGGCATTTTGTTACTATCTCTCTCCACAGTCACTCAGACAAGAAATTATAAATAATAATGCATGTCAGAATGAATAATAGAATTTTTTTTCAACTGTAAATTGGAGGCTTCCAACCACGTTGATACTAAGAACTTCAAAAATGAAGAAAACATGAAACGGAAAATCAATGAATAAAATAAGTATCCTCAAAACAAGGGACATCAGGAGACCTCATTGCTCCAAGATATTGTAAATAAAATTAAAATATTGTAAATAGAATAAGAATAAATGAACTCACTATCAAAAGAGAGTTCCTAGAACAGAATACAAGAAAAAGCCTGGCAAACTCAAAAACTGAAGATGCAATTGACAATCCAAGATAAAGAAGCAGGATAGATTTTAAAGGACAACACGTCAGAGGAAAGAATCAAAAAAGATAAGAGAATTCCGGAAAGGTTCAAAGACAACTTCACAGACCTGCAGAGAATCTTCCCTGAATAGTGAACAGAGTAGTGAAAAACATGTTTGTGAAAAAACTGCTGGAGATCCTAGAGTCAATGGTAAGGAAATAAAATAATTCTCAAAACTGACATAATCTCTACCCTCTCCACCAAGATACAAAGCCCATAATCTTTAGGGAACTAAACAGACAAAGAGAAGGCTTTTGCTCAGTGGTGTCACAGTGTGGTTCCACTCAGCAGATCTTTAACAGCTAAGTATAAAATGAGTGAGCATTTTCTGATTAATGGCAATCTGCACCCTAAAAAAAATTCAAGAACATTTATAAGAATAAAAAAGTTCAGCATCATCAAAGTAAAATTTTAAATATTTGACATAAAATGGCAAACTACCAGGCATTCCAAACAGAGGTAAAATCTACTAAATAATGAAGAGAGAAATGAATCATTGCTAGAACTGCATTAGTAGCTGACATAGAGCACAGTTGGTAGAGTAGCAGAAACTTTTAAAAGTAAATATAGTGCTAGGGGTATAACTCAGTAAGAAAATATGAGGTATGATGAGAAGGATCTCTCTCTCACTCTCCAAGTACACAAGATAATTAGTCAATATCCTTAAGAGAAAATCTTCTGAGTTCACCTATTCCTATTCCTGTCTTGACAATAAAATAATATAATACAATAAAAAAAAATGATTGGTGGTGTACGCCTCAACCGGTGTCATATGTCACCTAAGCATCAAAATAGTTAGTAGAATTATTAGAAATTTTCAATGGGATTTTTTCTTTGGTTCTATATCCATTTTTAAATATGTAAGTAAGATGCAAGATTGGAATTTAGGCTTAGTGTAGATAAAGAACAATCAATCTGTCTTGGCATCTTTGGTTTCAGTCCAACAGGGAATATTTTCAGGGAAAATAATCACAATGTACAATTTTTCACAAAGTTTTTTGCCTTAGGATTTCCAAGAAGTTATATTTTGCAATTACCTGGCACTCTTCAATATAGCTTTATATTTGCTGTGTAAATATACATTATTATAACACAATTTGCTCAAATGATATATTACTCTCAGAGTTTGCTTAATAAAACCTTCCCCTATTTTGGGAAACACACTGATTTTTTTTCTTTGCCTACTCTGAAGCTGGCAATAGTTAGACAGTTAATCAGAGAAAGACTGGAGGTGTTCTGGTGGTTTTCATAGCATTTTTGCTGCATGAAGCTCCCTATAGTTACCTTCATACCTGTATTAGGACATATTTCTAAGAGGAGAGAAACCCTTCTTTTAAAACAGAACTGGGATATAGTTATATACATGGTTGACAAATAATTATCTATGTTTGAAATCAACTAGATAATAGATTTTTGCATCTCTGTATAGCATTTTCACTCTCAGGTGGCATCAGATTATAGAGTAAGTATGATAATCAATCTGCTGAGAGGCTATCTGAATTTCTGTGAATATTAAAGACCAACCAAAATTGTACTGTTCAGTAAAAAATACATTCTGAGTTTAACATTTTCATTTTCTGCTTAGAAAACAAATGAAAATGACTCACTGAAAGTGAGGCAAACAGATAGCAAGGGCTAGAATTACCAATCATGTCTGTAGTCTTGTGTATTTGTGTAGTTTGCTTTACTGAATATCTCATTATGGCATGGCTCTCTACCTTCTTTCTTACTATAAAAAACTATCTGTCATGTTTTTCTCTTTTAAGTTCATCATTTAAAATTATCCCTACATTTAAATTTCACTTGAATTTTTACCTGCCCAGGAAAGTCATTCTCCATTTTCCTATCCCAGTATCACTACTATTCTTAGTGGAATTAACCGTTTATGGACTTTCAATTGTGACATTTGGTTGTAAGCATCACCTTGTGTGTGTGGGGGGGGGTCACTTTAGAGTTAGGAATCATGAAGTTTGCTGGTCTCCTTCTTATATACTGGCAGATCATTCATAAGCATCTGAGGCTTTTTATCTTAACTCTTTATGCTTACCATTTCACTATTATATTTTTTAGAAAAAAAGTC
This sequence comes from Myocastor coypus, assembly GCA_004027025.1. NCBI lineage: Eukaryota > Metazoa > Chordata > Mammalia > Rodentia > Myocastoridae > Myocastor > Myocastor coypus. The sequence continues at coordinate 162,482 of PVJA010000093.1, read as the reverse complement.
AACCTTCTGATGATTTTTTCTTATAATTCCCCCCTTCATTCATTTGTAAGAGCTAAGATCCTCAAAAATGAAAATTTTCATCAGTGTCACCAAGCAATGACACTGTCCCAGAGTTTGCATACTATTTTACCTCCTTGGCCCAGTTGCTTACTTTACAGTTTAACATTTTTTAGCATAGGTACTTTAAGTTAAGATCTTTTTTCCTCCTGTGCCTCCCAGAATGATTGCGTTCTTGAATACATTGCACATACGAATGGGAGAATGAAGAACAAATATATCATATGCAGTCTTACTGACTGATCAAGTAGCTTTGGGCATCTCAATTACAAAGAACAGAAGAGTTGGCATCTATTGTGGAAACCAGGAGGTTGTAAGTCTGTAACACTTGTCACACTGAGGTAAACAAATCAGTTTTTGAAATAAAATATCTTGAGGTACAAAAATCACTAGAGTACATATGATTTAAAACTGTTATAAACTAACCCTTCTTTATCAGAACCAATTTCTACCAGTGCTCTGTTAATATAATCATAACAGCAAAGAGTTTAACTATATTTGTGATTCACTTTACTAACCATTGTGTAACAATACTTTTTCTTTCCTATTTTGCGATTGAGAAATCTTAAGTGTCAACTCCCAGAAGTATATATTTAACTTTATTAATTATCTTGGTATAATGGAATATGGATGAAATTACCTTTAAAAGTATGGACAAATTACCACTAAGGTAGAAATTGTTGGAGAAAATAGAACGAGTATTACTATGCTTTAAGTTCCGAGGCATTATGTGAATCTGTACTTTTACTTTCCTTTCTTGTTTAAGGTTTAATATAATCTAAAGGAGTTACCAAAGGATGGTTTGCCTCAAGAATTAGATTTATTGGATATATCAGAGGAAGTTACAAACTACATTTATGATAATTATTCAATCTTTAAAAATGTTTATCGATGCACTCTAAAGTGGAAGTTAGCATTTGAGTCTATGAGCCAGCATGGTGGTGCACTCCTGTAGTCCCCGCACTTGGGAGGCTGAGACAGGAGAATTTGTGTAAGTTTGAGACCAGGCTGGGCTACAAAACATGAGCTCAAGGTGAGCCTGAACTGCATAGTTTTGTTCTCAAAAGAACAAAAAAAAGAGAGAGAAAGAAATAAGAAAGAAAGAAAGAAAGAAAGAAAGAAAGAAAGAAAGAAAGAAAGAAAGAAAGAAAGAAAGAAAGAGAGAGAGAAGTATATTTCAGTGTATGGTACAGACAACATAGGTTTTATCAGTTTTGTTATTTTAGTTAAGTTATTTCCCTAAAATTCGGATTATTTGGTGACAAAATTAGAATTACAAAAGAATTGTGCCTACACATTTGGCATAAGTATTTAATGATCATGTAAAATTATCCACATATAATGTATATGATATTTTCTTCCTACCTGTAATTTATTTACTCTCTTTTGAACACTTCCAGGAGGGCTTAGACTTACAAATCTTTAAAGTAGAAATTGTCAGTATGTTGGTCTTTGAGGCTGATAATAAAACTGCAAGCTTAGGAAATCATCTTATATTTTTCAGAAACAGAAGGGGAACCAAAGATGAAATATTACATACCAAAAGAGGGAAAAAATCCAAGCTGGCTCAATGGAAGCTGAAATGAGAATTCAAGAAGAAGACATTTAGAAAACTTATAAATGATCTGATGGGATTTTTAGAAAGTTCAGCAATTTCTTCTTAGACCCTTGTCTTTTTCTAGTGCTAGAATTTAAGTACCATGTGAAAAAGTGGAAAATGCTTTAAAAATACTGAAAGAAATGCATATAATGGTAATGAAAGTAAATTAGTTGAGCGATCTCTACACTGTACATGTCAAGTTATATCATCTAAGTATTAATTTTTTCTTATTTTAGTTAGTAAATCTCTTAAATCATAGCTTACTAGTGATGGTGAAATTGAAGCTTTAAAATATTAACAAAAATAAATAACCAACATTTCCTATAAACTGTACAGAGCTCTAAAGCATTTTTGTCACAATTTTTTTTCTATTACAAACCCAAATTTCAGCTTCGCAAGGCAATATTCTCAAAAAATATAATGCTTGCATTTTAATGTTAATATACAGCTAGAAGGGAGTGCATAGCAATTAGGTGGTGACTAAAAGGCCCCAAAGCATAATTGTAATGCTTTCAACAATTGTATTCCATTAAAAGCTCAGCCAAGCGAATAAAGAAAATACTTTTAACATATGGTTGTAGTAAAGGAAAGACTGATAAACATTTTGGCATAATAGGATATTTCTGAGTAATTTTATATCCTAAACCAATGTTTTCACATGATGGAATGAGAGCCTTTTTAATCAGCAGAACTCAAATTTTAATAGTATTCCATCTAAAATTTATCACAGGTTCTTAAATTTTTCCTATACATGTACTTCCTTTGACCTTGTTAATCCATATGATCTTCAATTTCCTGAGGCAGTTAGCCTATCATTTTCTTTCCAAACCAATGACTTTGTTTCAGCTTCCCTTTATCTCTGAATCCTGCTGGGGGATCCTTCCCACTCAAACCCAGGTTTCTTGAAATGTGCAATGCCACTCTCCGTCACCGCATTTTTATTGACCTTTGTGTTTATGGTACTACCCTAGATATATAAGATCCCAAACTTTATGATAACCCAACTGAGATGTTTTCCATTTTATATTGTAAAGCTTAAAGTGTTCTCATTCTCTGTCTTTCTCTCTCTCTCTTTGTCCCTATCTATTTTTCTGCAACTAGAGATTGAAGCCAATCAAGATAAGTCCAGGAATTTCCTCTGAACTGCATCCCACAGCCATTTTAATTTTTTGTTTGTTTTTGAAACAGAGTTTCACTAAAGTATTTAATTGACCAAGGTGGAGCTCAAATTTTTTAATTCTCGTATATCACCCTCCCAGATTACCTGGACTATAGGCATAAAACACGACTCCAATCTCTGATGGGTTTGCTTACGCTGTCAAATCGCTACAACATCTGCTTGTGTATATACCTGAAAAATTCAACACTTTAGCATAAAAATGAACGTTCACTTGCATGATGTTGTCTACCTGTAGTCTAATAAACGTGTTTTCAAATTGTTTAGGGCTGAAATGTGATATTTAGTAATTTAGTTATATAAAATGCCTTTTTACCTTTAGGTTTTCTCAATATAAAAATTAGTTTATCATAATGTAATTCCATTAAGAGTTGTTATGCTTTGGTAATGAAGGTAAAAATAAATGTGCCATAAAGTCATGGACTTTAATCACACAATTTAGCAGAACATTTTTAAATGAATAACAGAGAAATTACAGAAATATGAACAAGGTGTGACATTTTATAAAGCAAAAATATGAGTATAGAGAGGTGAAAGTCTTCCGAAATTATCAAGGTGAAAGGGTTATGGTGTTAGTGGCATTCACTGAGGATGCAGAGTGTGGACGATGATTCTCAGATGAAAGAAGAAAATCTGTGGAGAAAAACGAGCTGGAAAACCATGAAAGACAAAGCAATTTTGCAAGCACAAATAGTCAATAACAAAAAAACACACTCAAAAATAATTCAAGTATTTAGCCACACCAATTAGAGGGAGCAGGATCTCTACCAGAATGCATGACTCAGTGACAGTAGAAGGCTATTCATTTGCTGTCTGTAGAGTGCTCAGGTTTTGTCCTGACAGCATTTGAGTTCTAGTTATTGGAGGAGTTATTTGCTTTAGGAAGATCATTTTGCAATTTTGCAACAGGGTTGCAGTGATTATTGAGGGAGGTGATGCATCTAAACCATTTATGCTGCCACTGACAGCTTTTAACATTGCTATCTGCTATTTCTTTCCATCAATGGGTCTGGTGAGAGGATGAAGGCTGCCATCTACATTTTCTGCCATTTGGTGTGAATAACAGAACTGTGAAGGAACTATCATTTCCTTTTAGTATTATAAGAACTTAAAAACTGTCTACAGTACTACATATATTTTGATTTCTTTGATTATCTTTAATTTCTATTTTAAAATGAAGATATTCTCTTAAATACTCTTACACATCCCTCTTTTCTCAGAACAGAGCTTTCTTTTCTTTTCTTGTAATGTGTTGGAGTTCCTATGAAATGTACCTCTAAACAACCTTTTATTCCTGCAAAATAAAAATTGCTCTATGTTCTTACCTTTTTCCCTATCTTTTCTCAGAGTTCAGAGGAGACATGAAGACATCCTGTGCGCTTTCACTCTTCCTCCCTTGACACTAAGTTCCCTAGGATCTTCTCATTAATTTCTGTCCATTCAGTTGTGCTATCTCCAGTATGGTTTTTGACCAGCAACGTCTCCCTTCTGTTCTTGAGATCACAGAAAATATTACGTATTTTATGTGCTTCGTTACAAAATGAATTAAGACACCAAATATGGGTCCTAAATATTCCTCTGTAACTCATCTTCAGTCATGTACTAAGTCCAATAAAAATTAAGACTTTTATTTTGTTTAGTAATGTCACATCTCAGCCCATTCCTATCACTGCTTAATTGAGAGTTATCACTGTTCAATCAAATCATTACAAAATTATGCTAATTGTTCTTCTATATTTAGTTTTAAATGTCCTTTCATGGCTAGGGAGATACTTCAATAGTCTAAGTACCTGTCTGGCAAGTATAAGGATCCAGGTTCAATCCCTGGTACTATATACCATGCCATCCCTACAACCCCAGACATAGCAGCAGATGCCTGTGATTCCAGATCTGAGGAGGCTGAGACGAGAACATCTCTATGAGTCCAAGTTGTGTAGAAAGATCCTATACTGAGGCAAGAAAGAAAGAAAGAAAGAAAGAAAGAAAGAAAGAAAGAAAGAAAGAAAGAAAGAGAAAGATTTTTAAATATTCTTTTCATTTGCAACTTCCAAGATTTTTCTGAAATTTATATCTAATCAATTCCTCTCCCACCAATTTAAAACTCTTTGATGACTCTTCCAGTACTTTTTGTCTTAAGATTTTGAGAACAAAATTAAGGGAAGATGAATTAAATTTGAATGCAAAACAGATACTTTGTTTTATTGCTTAATCACCAAATGTCCTCTAATAATAACCTAATTAACTTTTAGTATTGCACGTATGATCATTCAAACTCAGCTCAATTTTGGAGAACTATTTTCCTATGTGTTTTGTTTGGGGCAAGTACATGAACAAAGGAAAAGAAGTGATTTCTTAAGTTTAAATCTTGAAAATAACTATAATAGTTTTTCCCTATTCATGTAAGTTATATTACAATATCCACAGTAGGCCTAAAACTATAGAGAACACTCAACTCTGCATATTACGTGTCTCTATTACTTCTGTCTCATTGCTAGGACAAAATTCCCTGGAAGAGAGAACCTTTAGAAAACATAAAGACCTAAGTGTAGACAAAGATTTAATGAACACAACACCAATAGTGCAAGAAATGCTTCAAACAATTAATAGCCGGGGTCTCATCCTCTTAAAAATGTTTACATAGCAAAAGAAATCACCAACAGAGTGAAAAGACAACCAGTAGCTTGAGAGAAAAACTTAGCCAGTAGTTCCTCCAAGGACTAATACGTAAAATATATAAGGAATTAAAGAATATCAGAATTCCTCAGGTTAAACACCTAGTCCGAACATGGGCATCAGAGATGAAGACACACTTTTCAGATGAACAAATAATAATACCACATAAACATATGAAAAGAAGTTCAACGCCGGGCGTGGTGGTGCATGCCTGTAATCCCAGCACTTGGGAGGCTGAGGCAGGAGGATCGGTGCGAGTTCGAGACCAGCCTGGGCTACAAAAGTGAGCTCAAAGCCAGCCTGAACTGCACAGCAAGACCCTGTCTCAAAAAGACAAAAAAAAAAAAAAAAAAAAAAAAAAAAAAAAAAAAAAAAAAAAAAAAAAAAAAAAAAAAGAAAAGAAGTTCAATCTCACTGCTCATAAAAAGGTGCAAATTAAAACAACAAATAGTTTAGGATCCATTCAGTGCATCATGGAACTGTTACTACAGATATCCCCAGTGGAAGATGACCAGAAGTGCTTTTCAAGGAGGCAAGAATGCTGAGATAAATGCGTTCTACATGAGGAAGATTTATTTATTTATTTAATTAATTAATTAATTTTTTTTAGAATTTTATTTTTTTATTTTTATATTTTTTTCTTGTTTCAGAGCTTTTGTTTATTTATTTATTTTTATGGCCAGCTCAGCCTGCCCTGAGGGCAGGGCTGGCGCAGCATGTGGTGCCAGGGATCAAACCGCGGTCCCTGCAGCCACCCAAGCTTTCCTAAACAGGTACTTTAGACCACTGAGCCATCCTGCCAGGCCACATGAGGAGGATTATTTTTGAGAATGATTAATGACAATGTGTGCTACCATTATAAAAGTTTTTAAAGTGCACTTTACGTTTTCATCATAATTCTTATCGTTTTCGTCACTTATCCCTTAACAAGAAAGGACAGCCACAACTTAAAGGATGGAGGTTTTACATTTTAGTTCACAGTTCACTGGCTCTTGCAGGATCACATGGCAGAGGTGCAGGGCCAAAAAATTCAATAAATAAGTAAAATAAAATAAAACAAAGAAGGAAAAGGGCAGAAAGTAGAGAGGGGAGGAAAGAGGCAGGGAGCTAGACAAGCTTATTACGCCAATGCCCCAAGAGCTTTCTTTTCCAACCAGACCCCACCTCTGACAGCCATGTTCAGAGAGCCTCTTCCCAGGTCTTACTTGCCGGTATAGAGTGCTGAGATTCTTGGAGTAGATCTAGATATAAGCCATGACAGTATCTTATTGGTATTCTAAGACCTATTGCCTTGTTTAGAAAATACCTTAAAATATTTTTCTGCATTACTTTGTCTTTCACAATCATTTATTCTTTTTGTGTGTGTGCAGGCTCTCACTATGCAGGTTGGAATAGTGGTGATCCTGCTGCTTTCTGCTTGCCCAGTGCTGGGGTTACAAGACGTGCGTCACCACGCCTGGAATCCACCACCTGCTCCGCGCACCTGGGGGGGGGGAACAGGCGGGGCATGCGGTGCCAGGGCTCAAACCCTGGCACTTCTGCTTACCTAAGGAAGCACTTAGTCCGCTGAGCTATATTGCTGGCCCTACAATCATTTGCTACATGATGAGGTTTCTATTGTATTTTATGATTTCATTTTTAAGTCTATGAACTAGTTTTTATTGGTATAAAATACATTATCATTATTTTCAACCAAAATGTATACCATACTTTACTTTTATGTGGTGGATTTCTGATATTATTTTATAGAAAAGTCTCTACCTTAGAACTTTGCACATGATTTATTTCATTAATATACCATTTGATCATTTTGTATTATAATTATTCAAATAGAATGCTTAAGATATGGAAAACATAGGAAATCAAACTGATTTATCTAATTAAATAGGCAGGTGATTCTAAAAAGCAATAATGGAAGAATTTTTTGATTTTTTATTTACACTGTGTACCATTTACTGCAAGAGGAATATTAAATAATTATGCTAAATTGAATTTTTCTTTAATAAATTAGTGGGAGCACTTTAAGTTTATACCTATTCTCAATTTTGACTTCATTTTATTTTAGGATTAATTTTAACAAAATATATCTATGATGTCACAAAGCTCTTTTTAAGAAAATTCAAGATTATCTCAGATATATTAAAAATGTAATATGTGTTGAATAAGATTTCTCTTTCAATTTAGAGCTATGGCAATAGAATTCCTTAAACATGGTTCCTGTTTTGCCTAGGTTAGTATCACGTTATATGATTCTTTTATGAACATTTGATTTTGTTTTGTTTTTTGGTCTTTCAATTTTTTTATATTTTATATCATTTATTTATTTTTCTGTCTAGTACTGTCTTTATGTCCTAGAATATGCTAAAAATGTATAAAATGTATATTTTGTGCATTTCTAAAGAACGTGATTTGTTCAATTTGTACAACCTGGAAGCCCCAAAGCTGAAATTTAAGCTGGGGTAATCTGGCTTCAGAGTCTATGCTTCTTATTTGGGGTTCTGATGGAATTGCTAAATTTGAATTACATTTCTCAGTTCTACAATCTACTTTATAGTTACATTTCTAATTTTATCTTAGCTTAGAAATTAATTTAAGTAGCAAAACCCATGAGAAATATGGAATAAATAGCTGACTAAATTTATGGACCTGGTTGAACATGTGATTGTAATATTTTTGTATAAATGGGAGAAATTTCAAAGTTATGAGCCCTGCCATGGATGTGAAAGTCAGAACTCAAATCCTCATGCCTTCTCTTACCTTGAACATAGCTACACACAGGACATGGTTTGGCTAATTGAATACATATGCATCAGGCTTTAATTCAGGGAAAACAAGCCGGGCGTGGTGGCGCACGCCTGTAATCCAAGCACTCGGGAGGCTGAGGCAGGAGTATCGGTGCGAGTTCGAGACCAGCCTGGGCTACAAAAGTGAGCTCAAGGCCAGCCTGAACTGCATAGCGAGACCCTGTCTCAAAAAGACAAAAAATAAATAAATAAATAAATAAAATAAAAATAAAAATAAAAAAAATAATTAGGGGAAAACAGACATTGCATGGAGCTTCTATTGCTGATATGTTTATATGTGTTTCATGATCAATTTCATGATGCAGAAAATCAGTAACACAACCACAAAACATAGGCCACGCTTGATATTTGGTGGTAGCAGCAGAAACAGTACTGACTACAGGTTATCTCAGTTTTCCAGTTATACTTTTGGCTTCTTATTATCCACATAAATTTAGCTTTAAGCATGTTTATTCAATGACACCATCATTGTTTAATACATGTATAAACTTTTCTTTCAGTGTAACATTTGTCATTTAATTTTGCATTTGCTAATTTATTCATGTTACACTGCTTTAGAGAGAGCAAACACTTCCTTCATTATTCTTTTTTTTTCTTTGTTGTGCTAGAGGTTGAACACTGAATAAATATCAACCTTTGAATGCCAGATATTCAAGAAGTATTTAGAAAGCTGGAGTATGAGAATAAATTTCCAGACTTTGAAATGTGCAAGTTCTCTTGTTCACTGTTCCATTTTATATAGCAAATTGGTACTGTCACAATTTGGACTTCAGCATTTCTATACTTTAAATTATCATCGTTTTCATGTAGATTTGTGTTCACTTTCTATAAATAATTCAACTACTTCAAGTTATTTTTTGTCTTGTTTATGGAGATTTTGCTTAAGGGCTAAGATTGTTGTTTTGGCTTATTTTTAATAAGATGAAGCTTGTGAAACATTACACTATGGTCTGATAGACAAGTACATTTTGCCAGAGTTTGTATTTGAAGGTTATCAATAATGTGTTCTCATCTTTCTGGGCCTTAATCACTACCTTCCAATGGTAGTTGACCTAGTGTCTTGATTTTTTCTTATATTTTCTCTAAACACGACAGACTAAAAAATGAAAGTGATTGTATAATATCAACTGTAAAGTCACCACTCATGCAGAAGTATTTCTAAAACTCAGGTTCTAAGAGACATAGCTGTCAGAGGACAATATTTAAGTGAAACATTAAAAATTCTACTTTCAAGATTTTCATTCTGTTCTTGTAATCAACCTTGAGCCTGCTAATAGGTAATAATTGAGCAAACCGAGGTAGTTGTCTCTGTTATAGATTGCTCTTTCTTCGTCTATATTTATTATTTTTAATAAGAATAAAAATATTTAAAAATACTAGAAACAACACAAAATTTCACTAAGCAAAATGATAGGATTTTAGCACAATGGTAGTTATACTGCATAGTATTATCTTCAAATTAGTTGTTCAAAGTATCAAACAAGCATGCAAAGCTTCCATGGAACACCTGATGTTTTAAAGGGAATAAAGTCAAACTCTGACTTTATCTTCAGGATGTACTTTTGTATTTTATTATGAAATATTTTGTTATATGAAGGAGAAACATGTTCTACTTCTTGAAGGTTTGAAACAAAGTGAAAATAGGTTTGTATGAGATGACACATACACATTGATTAGCCTGCAAGATGAGAGAAATAATTCTCTTCTAGAGGAAAGTAGAATGCAGGGAATTAAGGTAAATATGTGGGAACTGGGGAGAAAAATGGGCCCAAAGGATGGGCAATAGCTTGGGATAAAGTTTGGACTCTGACTGTGGGATCAACTGCAGTATTTGCCTGACATTGATTTTTCCTCTTTAATGACATTATATGAAGTGAAGTCTAAGATAAGTCCTTACCGTATGGAGAAACATAACTGAGTCAGAGAAAGAAGTTTTCCTCCTAAGCTTACAAAGACAAAGAGAATGTAGGGATGGAGGCTGAAATAAGTTATTAGTTCCAAATTATGATGTTTTTGTGAGTGTGGTACAAGTAGCAGTTGTCTTTATTTGAATTATCATTTAGGATTTTTTTTTATTTGTACAGTCCAATGTAAGCTGGAGTTAGTGAAAGTTAAGCTAAAGTCTCGTATACCAAAAATATTATGCTGCCATGAGTTCTTACCATCTCTTGTTCTATAAAATTCTAAGAAGGGAGACTCAGAGTAAGTCATTTGAGATTCTAAACTATAGGCAAAGTATTGCCAACATTGGAGGACTCAATTACAAAGAAGAATTTTGGAGTTAGGCTAATAGATTGCATATTAAGAGATAGATGTGTGAAACACTATAAATGTAGCATATGGCATAGATTGAGCATTCTCTGCAAGAGCAATCCTGGTTTTCTGTTGATTGCTTGCAACATTCGTAATGAACAGATAAGCAGCATTAAAGCAAAACAAATTTCTGTAGATTCTGAATACGGACACTGCAAAACCAATTTGGATTTCTTTGGAAAATATTCACCTTGGCCATGCATTCAGTACAAATCATGTAGTGAAGAAACAAAGACTTATGTACTTTCTCAACTCATCTACAAAATAAAACACTTTGGAGACGTCTGGTGACATCTCACTAGCAAATATAAATGGCTAGACAAGTAAGACGCCAAGAATCTCAAAGAAACATATATAACTTGCTCCAGAAAATAACTACCAACACATTCATTGAAATGTTGATTCAGGAAAATCTTAATAGAAATTCAAATTATTTACATAAATATGAAGCTGATGCCTACCACTTAAACACCAAACAGTCTTTTTCATGAATGATCTCTCACCAAGCATTACACATAGTACCTTCTAAATGCTTATCATTGTCCTTGTACTTCAAACTCCAACCAATCCTTCTAGGATATTTACAACATTATCTAACTTATCTCCTGAATTCATGCTGAACAGGACAGTTACAGTACAACAAATATGACATATTTCTTACTTTCCTATGCAAAACACTTTCTTGGTAGTATTTCCTTATGGAAGGTCATTTCTTACATGAGTTTTTTTTTTTTTTTTTTTTTTTTTTTTTTTTTTTTTTTTTTTTTTTTTTTTTTTTTTTTTTTTTTTTTTTTTTTTTTAACTCAGGACCGTGTGTTTGACAGGAAGGTACTTATTGTACTGAGCTATCTCCCCTGCCCATTACATGAGATTTTGGAAGGTTCATCAATATTCACTATTAGTCTTCTCTCTTATGTTATCATTAATATCAATTCAATTCTATCTCCAGCTCTTTGGCCATCTATTTTTTTTGTTGTTGTTGTTGTTTTTTGGAGGCAGGGTCTCACTATGCAGTTCAGGCTAGCCTTAAGCTCACTTCTGTAGCCCAGGCTGGTCTTGAGCTCACACCAATCCTTCTCCCTCAGCCTCCCAAGTGCTGGGATTACAGGCGTGCGCCACCACGCCTGGCTTGGCCGTCTATTTTTCATGTGTACCATTGTCTACCAAATAACGATCACAAAGACTATCCAGATAGCTCAGTGGACTAAAGTTCCTGGTTAGGTAGGAGCAGTGACTTAGATTTGATCCCCAGTGTCCCATGCCACCCCTGCCCCCAGGGCATACAGAGATGTTGATTGAGACTGGGTGTGGTGGAAAGTGCCTGAAATCTCAGCACTCGGGAGGCTGAGGACAGGAGAATCACTATGAGTCAGATCTGTGTAGTGAGACCCAGTAGACTCTGTACAAAATACATTTAAAAAGCAAGCAAGCAAGAAAGAAATGAAGAAACAAGGAAAGAAACAAAGAGAAAATAATCTGACACAACATTGATTTCTAAATACAGATTATGTATGAGAAAATCTAGTCCAGATCTTGTTTGGGTCACAGAAACATCAAATATATCAATAACAGAAATAGTAACAGGGATGACATATTTCTATTTCAAAAAAATCATGTCGTTTAGTTTTCTCTCAATGTTGAGACAAAATACCCAAACCTAAATTTAAAGCAGGTGATGTTTATTGAGCTCAAAGTTTGTAAATTTTTCAGTCCATATGTGGCTGGCTCCCAGGTAAAGTGGCATGAGAAAGAACAGTTCATGTTGGGTAGAAGGTAAGAAAAACAACACAAAAGGATCCATGATTCTTTCTGTCTCTTATATTCATTGCTGGCTATCCTCCCTAGGACAGGGGTAGCACTGTCATGTTTAATCCTAGCCAGAGTTATGCAAAATTAGTGCCTGATTTACTAATCACACACCCTTAGTCCTAGCATTCCACACTCTATATTCAGCCCATCTGTAAAATCGCTTCGTCTGCATGAGGTTTTGAGGGAGACATCTAGATACTTAACGTAACAAATAATCTGAGATTATTCTTAGTTAGTTCTCTAGGTCCAGTTATTTGATACTTAAATCTGCGATAAAGGGGAAGTATCTAAATGTCATCACTGAAAAAATAAAATCTTAGTATTTATATGAGACTTGAAGGATAAGAACTCAACGACAGGTTGGTAAAGTAGGAAATTATGGAAAGTAGTAAAAACCAGCTGCAGATAATCAATTATGACAGCATAATAAGCACAGAAAGTAAAAAGAATGGTTCTGATCCACATCATCAAAGATCCAGTCAACAAACTCCATGGACAAATTTTATGTGGCCATTACTGTGAAGTACCTAAATGAGAAAATAAAGTTAATATTTATTATTTACAAATAATTTAGGAAAACAAGATAGAACACTCTCTTAATTGAGAAATGATTTAGGAGATGAGAATTTATAGTACGCAAATGCAAGCACATGGTTTTGTAAGAAAAAAATTGGATAAGGTTCAAGGATTTTCCTTTTTACTTTATGAAAAGTGAGGCAGTATATATAACCTTTTAGGAGACTAATTTTACGAGGTGCAGATTCCAGCATTAGAAAGCACAGTTGTGAACCTCAAGCCAATTGTTTATTATTTGTGCCCTAACTTTTTTCTTTTTTTGCATCCATAATAATGATACATTCATAAAGTGTTGCTGTCATGGCAACATCAGTCAGGAAAGCACTCACAAGACAGACAGAAAGTGTGTAATAAATAAGCCTTGATTTGGATGCCGCGGTGGAAGCCCCGACTTGAAGTTAGGAACACAAAATGTTGACCCCCTTTGGACCTTACCTACAGGTTATACACTTTTTGCATTATTGCATCATTTTAGTAATTTTAAAACAATGTCACATAATTGCCACAGAGCTTACTTTTCCCAGACACTGTTGACCATTGGCTTATCTTGGGACATCCTATTCCCCAAGTTGTTCTAACAATTTGTTCTAATTTGTATGACCTTTTTTTTTTTTTTTAAGCTACATGGGAGGGATGAGAGAATAAGAATGTCTATAATTTCAGTGAACTTAAGTGACTTTTATTTATAATATAATTATTATGTATGTATTTATTTTTTCTTTTTTGCGCAACTGGGGATTGAACTCAGTTCCTTGCGCTTGCCAGGCAAGCACTTAGTCTACTGAGCTATCTCCCCACCCTCCTAAGGACTTTTAAAATGCAATTGCAAAAGAAAATTGAGTCTCTTTTGCTCCATTATTATAAATATATTGCAGAGTATGTAGTTATTCAACTAATAAGCTAACCAGATCCTAACATGCTACTATAATTCTAGTCCTAGTTACACTCTCGTCATTGGGGCACAATATCCAACATAAACCGTTGCAAGGAGGAGACGAATATTTGGGCTCATATTTTCGAAGTTTCAGTCATTTCTTGGCCTGGATGCAAATAGTAATAGCAAGGTGGAAAGGTTTGGACGGAGGAACTCTGTCTCATTGCATACAAGAAACAGAAAGGAAATCAAGGAGCAGGGGAGAGAGATAAGCCCTTCTAGGTCAAGCTTCAGTAACCTGCCTTTTCTGACGAGGCCTTACTTCCAATGCTGAGCCAGCTATAACATCACTATAATTCAGTTACTTTAGGGAGCTCTTGCCCCTGAACCACTGGACATATATCCATATATGAACCATAACTACTTATAAGTACTCTTCTGGACAACATTTAAAATAATTAATTACTAATATGAATTCTACATATAAGCAACAGAATGCTGTTGGTTTGATTTGCTTGATCACAAACCTATGCTGTTTTTACTGCCTATAAAACAGGTTCAGTGTTAGACATGTGGGTCTGTCCTGTTGTACTTTCTTTATCATATGTCATATATTTTGTGACTATAAGTAATATAAGCTTTTGATAAGCAAATCTGTTTCTGCTTATAATTTTTCTTTGAATTTTTAAAGACAGTGCAAATTACAATTAAATCAAAAATATACAAGTGATTCAGAATTTCACTTAACAAAGTGATATGAGTTTCACATTATTTGCTATAATACATAGTGTTGTCTTACAACCAGTTATTCATATTACCAGATATATGCATGCAAAATTGAAGAAAAAGAAAACAAATAAAGAAATGACAAGATATTAGGAAGACAAAAGTACAAACAATTAACAATGGAGAAGAAACTGAATATCATCTGTTCCTTTCCACGGACCAGCAGAATTGCACAGTACAGTTGTTCCAACTATCTTGCTTGCATTCATAGCTAAATCTCTCTCCCCCACTCCTTCTCCTGTACTTTTTCTCAACTCAGTAACTCTTTCCCTTTGAATGAGTCCATTCTCTTATGCAAGTATCTACTGTATTCCATTTTTCTCTTTCAAGTTCTCACATTAAGGAGAAAATACGATGTTTGCACATGCAGGTCTGATCTATTTCACTTAAGAGTATGTTCTCTAGTTGTATCTATTAACTGCAAAGAGACTGAAATCTGTCCTGTTTTATAGCTGGAAAACACTCCATTGTGTAGAAATACCAATTCTTTTTTGTCCGTTCTTCACCTGATGTGTATCTGTGCTGCTGCCAGCATTTAGCTATGACTAATTACACTGCCATAAACATAGAAGTATATACATCACTGTGCTATAATGTTTTCACTTCTTCTGGAAAAATACACCACAGAGGAATAGCTGGCTTGGATGGGATCACCGATGCTAACTTTTAAGGGATCTCCACACTGATTTTCATAGTGGTTGTACCAGTATGCACTCCTATCAACAATGGAGAAGGTTCCTTTGTCTCCCGAGCTCCTTCAGCATTTGAATTCGCTGAATCCTTGATGACAGCCATTCTTTCTTGAGTAAGGTAGAACCTAAATGTTATTTTAATTTACACTTCTCTACTAACCAATGCTGCAAAATTATCAAATTCAATGGTGAAACAAGATCCTTCCATTTTCATAGCATTTTGGATGAAAACTGATTCTTTTGCGTATGATATTGGGTTTCTCTATATGTCAATTTTGACCACACCTGGTAATAACAATCCACAATCCTAATTATGGTCTGAATATGCTCAGTCCTTAACAGAGCTTGTTTTGTAGTTTGACTCACACTTGTTAGTCATATTTAGAGATATAGCTCAGCATCACAATTGCCTGCCTACCAACTGCAAGGTCTTGAGTTCAATTACCTGTACTAAATAAAAACATAGTATAAAATAATTTTGAAAAGTCTGTAATAGGGGCTGGGGAGATAGCTTAGTAGAATGAGTGCTTGCATGGCAAGCATAGGGGCCTGAGTTCAACCCCTGATTGTGAAAACAACAACAACAAGAACAACAACAGACAAACAAACAAAGAGCCTGAAACAATCAACTTATAAAAACAAGAGTTTATTTTGTTTTATGGTATTAGAAGTTCAAGAATGAAAAAAAAAAAAAAAAAGGATAAGTTGTAACCAAAGGCAAATACTAATCGTACTTTATTTTTATGTTTTATAATATTAATTCTGACTAAAATATATTTTAAAATTATTATAAACAATGCAGAGCATAACACCCCCCAAAAATGAAATTCAACAATACTTGTTGTATTGCAAAACATCACTATTAGTGAGCAATGCAGTTTGCATATGCTCACTTCTCTCACACTCTGGATGGCTTTCTAACATGCTACTGTGATTTCTAGCATACTGTAATGTCCAGTACACTGTGCTAATAGCATTTTTGTGCTATAGCTAGAGATGGATCAAGCACAAATTAGAAATAAGTATAAATGAGAATTTCTCTGGTTATATAAATCATAATACAAAACAGCTGAAATAAGGTAATCTAGCATAAATTGCAGGATTTTCATTCTAGAATTCAGTTGTATAGTGTACTAAGCCACTGCTCTCTCTTTCTAAGCACCTACCTGGAGAGTACAGGATCCTGAGTTCAATCCCCAGTATTGAAAAAATAAAAATAAATCACATCTTTTTTTTTCTGTGTTATTAATTAGATATTTTTATAGCCACTTAAAACTTTAGGAACGTATACATTTCTTAAGGGCTATTTTCATAGTCCAAGAATAAGTAGTGTTCATAGATCCATGCAGTCTTGTATAAAGATTTAATATGTTAACATGTTTCATCCTTTAAATAATCTTATGAACAACTTTCTATCTATCTGATTTCCCTTTCAGAGATGAGGTGCCAAAATCAGAAAAGATTGGGTAATCTACTCAAAGCTATTCAGGTGATAATTTAAAACATAATACAGTCAGGTGTGGTGGCACACGCCTGTAATTCTAGCACTTGGGAGGCTGAGGCAGGAGGACTGGTGTTAGTTCGAGATCAGCCTGGGCTACAAATGTGCCCCCCCCAATAGCATAAATTCAGAAGTAGCACATGAGAGTGGAAACTTCCACTTTTCAAACTAGAAAATGGGAAAGAAGTAGCCTTGGGAAGCAAGACATGAACAGGCAGAAGCAGAGAATTCTAAACTGCAGACAATGAGCCTGTTCAAATATTGCACTGATCAGCTTTGGATTATCACAGCAAAAACAACAGAGACAGGCCACTTAGGAAGTAAAGATGTTTACTTTGGCTCACACTCATAGGAGCTCAAAGCTGCAATGCCTGTATTGGCTCAGTTCTGATAAGGGTGGGAGTTTGGCAGCTGCAGGAACTTGTGTCAGAACCAGCCTCTCCTACTGCAACTGGAAGTGAGTGTAAGCAATAGCACCTTGGGCCCCCACAGTCTGACCAAATTAACATAAATTTTTTTCCTTCATAGAAATAAAGTATGGCTAAACACCAGAAAGACTTTAACAAGTAGTTTGTTTACCAACTAAGTGAAAAATAAAGGTCAAGTGGCTGGAGTGCTTAGTGGATACAGGAAGTTCTGATGGTGACTGGACATTGTGGTGCAAAGTCTAACAAGCAACAGATTTCTGGTTCTCTTCAAGAATGACCTCCTTCCATAGAAGTTGCTTCCCTGAGTGAACGTCGGGTTTTCTCTGTGTCAACATACTTTAGTAGGTGTAGACAATGGCCATTTGCTAGGGTTTATGCTCCATGACACTCCAAACTTTATTTTAATTAACTATTCACTTTCAAGTCAAAGCTACTATTCAAAATTTATTTTGAAATGGAGGAAAGGCATTGGTTTATTTTAACCTAACATTTTGTTATATTATGAAAGCCAAGCCTGATAATCCACACCTGTAAATCCAGTAATCTATGAGAGTCAGGTAGGAGGAGTAAAAGATTGAACCAAGAGTAGGAAACTTAGGGAATTTGTGAGATCCTGTCTCAAAATCAAATGAAGTGATAGGGGCTACAAATATGGCCTAATACAAATAACTTGGATTTAAACCAGGAAAATAAAGTTCGTAATTTTTAGTGAAATATGGTCTACTCCCACTCCACTCTCAAATATTAAGATACCATCCAGAATGACTAGAAGCAACCTAGTTGAGGAAAAAAGAGAAAACTGTGCTCATTTGGAGCTAATTGCGATTGCCACTCAGGAAAACAGAGATTCAAACAATTTTATAAAATTACTCAGGCTGAAAAAAAAATGGTTATTTTGATAACATGAAAGCATGAGGTAGTAGAAAATCTCATCACATTTTTGGCATGATTGAGGGCATATAGTTATGTTGTAGGAATAGAACCAGGTGGAGTCTCAGATCCGGGTAGTCTGCGGGAGTGTATTGTCCAGAAAATAAGCATGGTTAACAATTTGTTATGAAACTACACTTTTGGTTGTTGTAATGTTCTGTGTGGCTGCTGAAAGAAACGAGGAGAAGGCCCGATGAATAAGCTTCAGAGGACTCACTGAGACTTGTCTGTCTCAAAGTGAGCCCAGAGCTTCAGAAAGAGCTCACCTTTACTGAGAGTTACAATCAGGCAAAGGAATATGCAAAACTACTTTGGTGAATAGAGATTACAAATCACTATGTCTTTTAATATTTACTTAACACTAGGTTCACACAGATGTTAACATAAAAAACGAGCAGGGGAGGAGACAACCATTAACATCCCAAGCAAGAGGTCAACAAACAGGGCCCAGCAAGAGAAGCTGCTATCTGCAGTTGTAAATCCCAGCTTTCCTGGACCTGTAACAGACAGCAGTCCTCCCTGGGCTCTGTTTCTTGTTTCCTGCTTTTTGGATATCAATTGGGCTTGTCGTATATTACTATATTTGATCTACTCTAAAAGTCAATTTACAAGAGGAAGAGGGACATGTGTACACAACAGTAAGTGGCTCATCTCTTATTATGCCCGAGATCTGATTTATAATGGCTTCTCACTTACTTTAAATGATCAGAACCAATGATATTCCATTTTGACTTATTTTCTTCTTAAAAATGCATATTGCATTGCAAGAGGATTTAGAGGTGTTGTCCGGAAAGAATTTTCTATCACTTCAGCTAAGTTAGAATATTGCCTAAAGTATGTAATTTTAAAAACATCTTTTCTTAGAATTCTCCTAAATCTAAAGAATACAAAAGGAGGGTTATTTAACTGTATAATCAACTGTGAAAAGCCTCTTTCTTTGGCATTCACAAATCATCAACAAGTTACATACTACTCACCTAGTGACTTTTAATTTGAGCATCAAATTAATAACATAAAAAATTCAATAGACAGGAAAAAAATGTTACAAGACTGTGAAAGTCAACCTTGCAAGCTCAAATTAAAGAGCAAACGTCAACACTAAAATCCTTCACCTATTTATGAAGAATTTACATTTGATATTTTATTTTAAAAATACCACTTTCCAAGGGATATGTTGAAAATGTGAAAGGTTAAAAAATGCTCTTTGGTAATATCCTTCATAAAGACAGCTTTACATTTGATTCAGGTCCCCTTGAACTAAGCTGCATCAAAAACAGATGAAATGGCTCTAAGTAGGTTACCATCATAGAGAATAACAACATTTGAAATGCTTAGAAATTTAAAGCACTGAAGAAAATCGATACTCCAGGGAAGACTAGAGATGATCAGAAAAAAAGTAAAGTAAATCAGGTTTTAATATTTTTTTAAAAAATCATAAAATCCTTACAACTGCAAGATTTACTTAGTGATTCCTGTATCACAAAATAAATCATCATTCTACAGAATCATTAATCTAGCCACAGTGTTGAACAATTATTTGTCACATGGTTAGACATACAGCAACCATACCATTAATCTATTATTCTTAGTTGATCAAAAATAACTCTGGTCAATTCTCTTAATTCCAGTTAGCTTCAGTTCAATATTGATAGAATTAAATTAAACATCCAATAAAAAAATGTTACAGAGGTAATTTTAGAATTTGGCAGAATTTCATTAGTCTACATTATTTTGATAGGATTATTTTACCTACTTAAATTTTTGTGACATGCAACTACTCCATACTATTGGGGGGAAAAGAAACCACCAAGAATGAGGTGCTTAGGGCTGGTGCGATAGCTCAGTGGTCTCAGTGTCTGCTAGGCAAGCAAAGGGACTGGAGTTCAATCCATGGCAGTTCATTCTGTGCAGGACCCTGCCCTGGAAGCACTGAGCTGCTCACCTGTGGCACTTTCCTGTAGCTACAATCCAAATATTGGACTTTGATTCAAAAGTATTGGCACTACAAAAATAAGACTATTGTTGAAACTTATAAGTAACCTAGATAAAAAAATTAAATGAGGTTATATAAAATGTACAATGAGCAAGTCCAAACCATTTTTGTTAAGATACTGCATTTTCTCCAACCTTCCACCTTGTTTCTTTACTTCTCTTGCTGTCTTTTTTCTTTCCTTTTGCTTCTAAAAAGGGAAATTTTTTTTTAAAAAAGGGAAAAATTGTGCATTCAGTAGCCCTCCTTTTCTAGAAGGCACAAAATATGTTCCGAGATGCATCCCTAACCTTATATAATACCAAACAATATATGTAAGTAGATCAGCTGGCAGACAGATAGATAAATATAAAACCTTATATGAATATAATATCCCTTTTCTTTAAAAGAAAATTACTGCTCCTGTTTCTGTGACCACACACAAATGCCTATGCAATAAGCAAAGGATAATGACATAAGCATTGTGATCTCAGGATTTGATTTTTAAAAATTTGTTTATTATGTTCTTAAGAGTAAAAATAGCAGAATCAAAAACAGAAAAAAGTGACAGAGAGCATATAGTACAGAATTTCAAGACAAGAAAAATTTAACAATGGTTGCATTACACATGTTCATCCTCAAATCAGTATAGATCAACAGACATAAGCACGTAAGACTGATCAAACAATTAAACATTAACACTTTCAATAAACATCATTTTTTAACTCTTCCAGTTGCATTTTGTATTGAAGTCACTCTTCCAAAAAAAAAAAAAAAAAAAAAAAATTATAGGGGTTAAGACTGCCGAAAATGCAAGGTCCTGAGATTGATGCTTGGTGCCACCCAAAATTTATTTATTTACTTATTTCTTCTTTTGAGTCCTTAAACTAGGGAGACTATGTGATATTTGCATATGTAGATTTGTTTATTTCACTTATGAGTATACATTGAAGATACATCCATTTATATATGAAATCTTCTAGTTTATCATTCCTTATAGCTGAATAGTATTCCATTTTATGAAAATACTATTTCTTTTCAACCATTCTTCAGATGATGAGCATTTTGATTGTTTTCAGGATTGAGCTATCACAAATTGTGCTGCTATAAATGTAGGTGCACAGATATCACTATGATGTGATGTTTCAGTTCTTCTGGAAAAATTCCCAGTAGAGGGCACCTGAATTGAATGGGATTTCCAGCTCTAGTTTTTTAAGGAGTCTCCACACTGCTTTCCATAATGGTTGTACCAGTCTTCATTCCCACCAGCACTGGGTCACTGCTATACAGAATAATAGAGACAAGGAGCAAAATGCAATCTCAGGTCCCCAATCGACGTGTAAAAGATACAGGAGAGACTACTATACAAGAAAATGGGAATCATGCAGATGAAATCTCTGAATCAGTAGCTTCTGAAGTAAACAGACAAGTGCAGAAGTGTATAGAGCAACTCAGATCAGAGATAGTATGTCAAGTCAAAAAAAAAAAAAAAAAAGAAATGCGTGAACTAATAGATGCTGAAGTGGAAAAAAATTGCAGAAACATATAGAGAAAACCAGGGTAGAAATAACCACTAAAGTTAAAAAGGACATCTCTAAATTAATAGCATCTAAATTAGGGGAACAATTACAGAAAGGTAGAGAGGAGAACAGAGTAGAAATAATCTCTGAGCTAGAGAGAGAGGGGATAACTATAATGACAGACTTCAGTACTACTAAAGAAGACATTGATAAAAAATTAGAGGAGAATAGAAAAACGATGACTCCCTGAGTGAGCAATATAGGGAAGAAACAGATCACATGAAACAGTTTGAAAGAGATTTACAAGAAAATAAAATCACAATCACAAGCTGGCAAAACCATATGAACCAAAGTAAAGATAGAATCTCAGGTCCTGAAGACACTGTTGCAGCTAGTGAAAAGGTAACAAAGGATCTCTTAAAAACAACTAGGATGCAGGAAAAAATGACTCAGCATCTGCAAGATGATGGAAAAATGAACAACATGACATTAATAGGAATCAATGAGAAAGAAGGAATTGACACAAATGATATAAAAAGAATATGAGAAGAAGTAATAGCAGAAAACTTCCCAAATTTGAGAAAATAACTGGTCATTCAGGTAACTCCAAATAATATCAACCCTACTAAAAACACATCCAGACATATAATAGTTAAGATCCCAGAAGTCCAGCAAAAGAATAATATACTAAAAGGTACTTGAGAAAAGAAACAGATCACATTTAAAGGAAAACCCATCAGAATAACAGCAGATTTCTCTTCACAAACCATGAAGTCAAGAAGAACACGGAGCAGAGTGCTTCAAGTCCTCCATGGAAACAAATTTCAGCCCACACTTCTATATCCAGCAAAACTCTCCTTCAAATATGATAGAGAAATGAAATATTTCCATGATAAGGAGCAACTAAAGAATTTGATGACATCAAAGCCAACCCTACAAGCTATATTTAAAAAAATAGAGAGAGACCATAATTGCCCAAACTCAACAAGTGAGAACAGAAAGAACCCACCAAATAAGGCAACCAATTAAACACAGTAGAAAAAGAGGTAAACAGTAGTAAGTAACAGGCAGGCCAATCATCAGTCAATACATTTAAATTATAACCATCAATATAAATGGACTCAATTCTCCAATTAAAAGAAGTAGACTGGCAGAATGGATAAGGAAGCCAAATCCAACCGTATGCTGTATAGAAGACACCCACTTAACTCATAAAGAAACACATAGGCTAAAAGGCAAAGGGTGGAAAACAATACTACATGCTCCAGCACCTCAGAAAAAAGCAGGGGTAGCAATCTTGTTTGCAGGCACTCTAATTTTCAAACCAAATTTGGTCAAATGAAATAAAGAAGGCATCTGATTTTTTTTAATATGTTGAGAATTTTTCCTTTACACTGAAAAAAAAAACAAAAACAAAAACAAAAACAAAAAAAACAGTGCATAGTATTTCTTTGATGTATCCAAATTGCCCCTAAATATAATTGTATATTTTATGGTCATTTTCAAATAAAATAAGTGAGTTATTTTTTAACATATCAGCAAAACAGGGATATAAATGTGCAGAGGGCTACTGAGTGATTATGGCCTGTAATGCATGTAGCTGTCAGTCACTTGGAACTGGGATGATTTATGCCCTGGCCAGGCTAAGTGGCACAGTGTGACATGTAATCCTACACTTCAGGACAGCATACAATGTGATCTTTATGTATATCTTTAAAATTACTTGGTTCATAATTTTGGGCTATAGTTGCCCTCTGCAAATAATATAAAAAGTAAAGCTATGAGAAACAGGACACTAATGTAGAATTATGAAAATTTTCAGAGTTGCCAAAGTGGAAAAACTTTGTCAAGATGACAAGAACTGACAAATTCTTATAGGTGATAAAGGTAATAAACATTAGAAAATGATTCGTCAGTCAAGGTTCTTAGTGGGAGGATGAACAAGAAAGGAAGTTATTTACACCAGCCAGACACTGATATTTTAATAGAGTAAAAGAAAACACATCCAGGCCCTGGAAATAGCTCAGTGGCACAGCACCTGCCAGGCAAGTGCAAGGTCGTGAGATCAATTCCTGGTGCCAAGTTTAAAAAATAATACAAAAAAAGAAAAACAAGAAAAGAAAAGAAAAAAGAAAAGAAAAGAAAAGAAAAATGAGGGTGCCTACACTACTTTATCTCATTACCGCCAGCCAGTAGAAAGCTTCTCAAACTTGAATAGAATAAATATGTAACACAATTCAATTCTTCAATCTAGTGTTGTAACTTTATATGTATTTAAGACATTGGAAAGATAAAGAGGCAGACAAAATATAGAAAAACATGGGAAACTGAAATACACATTCTTTTGTGAAGAAATTTATATTCCATTATAAAATAATAATGTATTGTGTAGGAAAAAGGTGATTCAATCTTTACACATTTTCCCGCTATTAATTATATCAAAACTGTTAGAACTACTTTCTATATTTTTATTCCAGTATGATAGTATACAAGATGCTGTGAAAAAAATGGTTTGAATAATAACTGTAGTATAGAATACATCGGAAATTCTTGTTGTTTGAGTGAAAAAATATTCAGTAGTACCTTCAAATCTCATTGGATGGCAATTTGAAAACTGCATCTTTTAAAACCGGAGATACACTTGACAGTCCACAAATAAATTAGAAATTTGTACTTGCTTTTACTATGCAGTTGCAGACTCCCTCAGATATATTGTTAACTTAGGATGGCCTATAAACAAAATGTGATATTCAGCTAATTTTTTTTTTTTTTGTCTTTTTGAGACAGGGTGTCACTATGCAGTTCAGGCTGGCCTTGGGCTCACTTTTGTGGCCCAGGCTGGTCTCGAACTCACACCAATCCTCTTGCCTCAGCTTCCCGAGTGCTGGGATTACAGGCATGCGCCACCATGCCCAGCCCTCAGCTAAAGTATTGGAGTAAAATAATAAGATAAAGATTTGAAAAAGATTCTTGTCTTTATACATCTGGCATCAGAGAGGCTTTAGAATGATTGAACTGTTTAATAAATGTTATTGAGAAAATAATAAAAATTAGTTGGATTTATATTATATCATATACAAATATTTAATTATATATGAATTAAATGGCAAGAAAATAAAAATTTAATAACTCAATAAAATGATGTATTTAAAAATTATTGAGAAAATAATTTAATGTAAAATACTCCAATTATATTTGAAAGTCTTAATGAATTGCCTGAGTTTTTTTTTTTTTTTTTTTAATTTTTGGGTTTTTTTTTTTGTGTTTTATTTTTGTGGGACCAGGGTTCAAACTCACAACCTTACGCTTGCCAGACAGGCATTTGTGTCAGAGAGCTGTCTCCCCAGGCCTGGCTGTGTTATTTTTAAATGCTTAATATGTTAATTGCAATGAATAAAATAAAGTGATCTTACCTCAATAAAAGATCATTGTATTTTATTTAACAAAAATCTGTTAATATTAATTATAATACATTATATGCAAAAGAAATATATTTTAAAAGCAATGACACAAAAATAAATGTGTGAAAAATAAAACAGAAATCTTGTTAAGATGTGTCTGTCATGTACATGTATCAATTCCTCATAAAGAATGGTAACATGTGCTATATACATCTACTAATAAAGTTAGGCAAACAATTTCCAAGTGGGGACAGTTAAATAGCCAATAAATATTTGAATATGTCATATTAAGCAAATAGTTGCCATGTAAAAGCTTAAAGACATATTCTTTCCTACCCATCTGAGAGGCATTTTTAATTAAAAAAAATTGCAACTATTGAAAGTATCCAGCAGCTGAGCATAGTGGTACAGGCCTATGGTGTCAGCACTCAGGTGGAGAGGAAAGAAGAAGGCTTAGATTGGGCTGCAAAGTGAAATCGAGCCCAGCTTGAACTATATGATGAGGAACAGCCAAGAAAATAAATAAATAAATAATGATTAAAAAAATAACAACCCAAAGTGTCTGACTATTTAGATATTCTATCCTTCTGAAGGAAATCTAGAGAAAATGTTAACTATTACAGTGCTCATTTCGGCAGCACACATACTAATACTAATACTAATACTAATACTAATACTAATACTAATACTAATACTAATACTAATACATAAAATGTTAACTAGTGCACTCTTTAGGTCTACAGTTGGAACTTGACCAGAAAACATAAAACTCTTGATATTTGTAGCAAGGGGAGTGGAAAACTCATATGTGAGCTCAACCTGACATTTACAAGAAAGTCTTTCCTGGTGGTTGAACTAGCAAATATATTAATTATGAAGTTGATTGATTTCAATATGTATATTTATGGTGAACCAGTTATTATTGAAGTAGAGGTACAGATATTACAATAGGTGGATTTCTTACACATGCTCCTGAATAAAATAATCTATATCTATTTCTAAAATATAATTACTGTACTACGTGCAAGCTTGCATAGAGACTGTATTTAGGGCCAGCCAGGTAACTCTTGAGATTTAAGCTCCTCCTTATGTAAATGTAGAGACTGGAGTTCCATCTTTGGCATGATGTGCCGGCTCCGCCCCCAGGCGCAATGAGAGGTTGACTGAGACTAGGTGTGGTAGTGCACACCTGTAATCCAAGTGATTGGGAGCCCGAAAACAGGAGGATCAATGTGAGTCCGATCTGTTTTAGTGAGATCCTGTAGACCTTATACTAAACACATAAAAAGTTGCATTTAATTATGCGTATGGGCATACACATGTGAGTTCACTTTGCTTCAGAGGGGGAGAGAGAGAGAGAGAGAGAGAGAGAGAGAGAGGAAGGGCACAGGTCTTGGAGGATACAAAGTCAGAGTAGAGGTTACATCCCCTTAGTTCACAAGGCAGGGTAGATGCAAAGAAGGAGGAAAACTAGCACGGTCTGTTAACTTTAATGTTTGATATGTTGGATGAATTACATGGGAAGACATTATTTTAATTTGTTCTATACCTTCAAAAAGTTATAACTTATACACAGTATAATTTGCATTCCTTTTTTTTTTTTTTTTGTGCAGGGTCTCACTACACAGCCCTGACTCATAGTGATCCTCCTGTTTTCTGTCTCCCAAATGCTGGGATTAAAGATGCATACCACCAAGCCTGGACTCCATCGCCAGCTCAGAATATTATTTATATTCTGCAACTCTTTATTTATTAGTTTCTAACTCA
This sequence comes from Myocastor coypus, assembly GCA_004027025.1. Taxonomy (NCBI): domain Eukaryota; kingdom Metazoa; phylum Chordata; class Mammalia; order Rodentia; family Myocastoridae; genus Myocastor; species Myocastor coypus. Next base: position 135,605 of record PVJA010000093.1, on the reverse strand, counting down.
AATCCGAAATTATGTTCAAACTCACAAATGGTCTCTTAAAGTGTAAATCAAAACATATTGTGCTTTTACTTTGCTTTTCCATCATAGTTTTATACCTACTTAATCCTTCCTTTGTTATATGTACATCAGGGAAACACTACTTTATGACAAAGTGTATGGGTATATGTTCCCGAGTACGCATTTCTCTCATATCACTATTTTCGTTTGCTCTCTCATTCTCTGTCTCATCCTCAGACTCTGACTCAGTCTTTTTTTTTTAAAGAATTTTTTATTTTATTTATTTATTTTTCTTGTTTCAGAATCCTTGTTTGTTTATTCACTCATTCCCATGGCAAGCTCAGCCCACCCCGAGGCTGGTGCAGCATGTGGTGCCAGGGATTGAACCGCGGTCCCTGAAGCCGCCCAAGCTTCCCCAAGCAGGGGCTCTAGACCACTGAGGCATCCCACCAGGCCCCCTGACTCGGTCTTTGTCTCTGTCTCTATCACTGTCTCTGTCACTCTTTCTCTGTTCATCTGCTTGTAAGAATCTGGAATGTCAAAAGTATATAATATTGACCCACTTATTTCCAAGGACAGCCCTCTGTTCCCAAAATATATTTTCTACCTTATATAATTCATTCTTTTTTTGTGTCTTCAGATTTGCTGATCTTTCATTTTTAGGTTCATATGTGCTGTTAAACTCATTAGATGTATTTACTTCATGTAATGTTTGCATTATCTGTAGAAAATCATGCTTTGCTTTTTTTCAGCATATTCCATTTTTACCCATATCCATTGTTCTTGAAATCATTGAATATATTTGTAGTAAATTTTTAAAGTCTCTTTTTTTTTTCTTACACAATTTCCTAAGAAAGAGTTCTTTAGAAAATGTTGTTGAAAGTTACAGGTATTTAGTGAGATCCTTCCCCTCTGGTGATAAACCAATATGTCTATGGCATGGCCATGCAGCAGACTTTTTTAAATAGTTAAAAGTATCGGCTTTAGTAACTTAAAGTTTGTGAGTTATTTCAAAATGAATCCATCACAAAAGCAAAATGAAATCGTAACAACAGCAAAAATTGAAGTCAAAGGTGTGTAGGATCATAACTGCTATATTCTTTTTAGTGGAAACCCAAATTGATAAGCTCTGAAAATTAGCCAGTAGACAGCTCTATAGTATTTGGTCCTAACTTTAATAAAATTGATCTACCCTGTGGAACAGAGATATACACACTTTAGTACCCAACTGAACACTGAACAGGATTCTGAGGTATATTTCTGGAGCCATGATAATATACTTGGTGAAAGCTGTGAACCTCAATGCTCCTCACTCCTATCAAAAATTTCCGTAACACAACGAGAACTTCAAATTTATTTCTCCAAGTATTAAGAAGAAACCTATCTCCAGAAGAATGTGATGATGGTGCTCATCTGTTCTTTTCCTTATGATGCCTGAGAAACATTGTATAAAAAGGATTATTATGGGGATTTTAACTTGTTTTCTTGTTTAGAATAACAAGACAAGTTCAGTAAAATTACTACATTGTGGCTGTCCCACATTTTATTTTAAATAAGGTTTCTCACATCCATTGAACACCTACGGAATGAAAGACATATTGTTGACACACCACAGGCATTTTGAACTGACTTAGTATTGAATGCAAGTTGCACATCTATCCTCAACTGCATAGAAGCACAGAGAACAGCAGCAACAGATACCCCAAAGGAAGCTTTAGGTAATTAGAAAGGACTAGATAGTAATAAACTATGTTTCACATACTGTACAATACCCATGTAGATAAAATTACATTGACTCAAGTGTATAAACATGTTTGTTGACTTGGATTTGTTTAATTAAAAAAGGCTTTTTAATGCTTACTTCTTTTCAATTCAATGAATTTGTGAAGCGTTCAAGCAAAGGCTTGATTAGAATTTCACCTCTCTAGTTCACATTCACCAAAATCGCAACAAGGACTTATTTTGATAGGTGTCAGTTAAAATAGTCCTGTTATGCTCGTGAAAGTCCAATTAACTTCAGTAGTTCATAGAAATCTTGCAGATTAACTTTCTAATTTTTAATGTTTACTTTCTAAAAATAATTATTTTTAAAAGTTAGCAAATAATACTGGTTTTTATTCCAATTCCTTGATAGGAAGAATATAGCTAAATGAGATTAATAAACTAATAACAAGAAAACATGAAATGAAAGCTTTGATAAGAATGCAAATATATTATATTATACTTATGACAATAATTCAACTACTGGCTAAACAATGTTTAGGTGTACCAGGATTAATTTCCCTTTATAGATTTGATGTTTAAACTTTACAACCTTCCTTTGAGACAACTCTTGTTTTCAACATTATTTTTGAGAGACTGAGTTGACGGTGTGATATCTTTGCCCATGCTCATAAGAGGAAACAAGAGTAATAATACTCAAGTCCTGGCAATTTAGAGGGGACACACAATGATGTCACTCAGTATACTAAAACAGAAAGTCCCAGAGACATTTATCATGGTGCAGTGTGCCAATAGACTTCAGGTATTTGAGTAAACAGTCACACAATGGTTTGGAAATGAATGTAAAACCCACATATGATTATATGATCATTGGTTTTCCTTGATTTTACGGTCACAATTTAATTAATCAACATATATGTGAATGACATTTTAGGAACTTCTACCAACTCCCCATTATACTGAAAATTTTTCTTTAAAGAGTTCATTAAAAACTCTGTCATGGTAGTGGTAGAACACTTTAGTTGAAACGTAAATACTTGGATCATAGTTTTAATGATTTGATTAATTTAACTGTCTTTTAATATTATTATCTCTCAGAGTGCCTTAAGTGATTTTTTTTGGAAAGTAAATAAATTTATTAACTCTGATTGTTGAACTTGAACATTGACAAAGAGCAATTAAAAGAGTGAAATATCTATTAATTTATAGAATTATTTCTCAACTAACTTGAAAAATATTAAAACTTGAATAATTATTTTATTTATAATTTCCGTGATTTGTGTAATCTCAATTCCTAAATTTAATGCTTCATATTTGTGTTTTAGTAAATTACCAATTTATTACTTAGCATATTGTTACATTGTTCTTTGAATATTCAATAGAAACACTGAAGTTAGCAAGATTTGAATTTTAGGGCCCGGTGGGATGGCTCAGTGGTCTAAAGCACCTGTTTGGAGAAGCTTGGGGGGCTTCAGGGACTGCGGTTTGATCCCTGGCACCACATGCTGCGCCAGCCCTGCCCTCCGGGCGGGCTGAGCCAGCCAAAAAAATGGGTGAATAAACAAACAAGGGTTCTGAAATAAGAAAAAATAATAATAAATAAAATAAAAAATTCTTAAAAAAAAAGATTTGAATTTTACACACTGGATAGGGATTTCATTAAAGAAACAATATTTAATACATATATGGATTATTTCTATTTCCACCGAGTGAGTTTGACTAGTTTATTCCTCTTAGGAATTTTTCAACGCTGACATACTTATTACTATAATTAGGTGCCTTAAATTGTTCACATTTCTTCACTGTCTGTCATACAGATTGTTGATAATTTCTCTTTCTGTCACTCTTGATAAGACTTACTAGAATCTTATTGATTTCTCAAAGAACTCTCTTGTTTTATTATGTTCTTTTAGGTATTTTATTTATTTTATTTTATTATTATTATTACTTTTTTTCCTTTGGTCTTTTTGAGACCTGGTCTTGCTATGCAGTTGAGGCTGACCTTGAGTTCACTTTTGTAGCCCAGGCTGGTCTCGAACTTGCACCAATCCTCTTGCCTCAGCCTCCCAAGTGCTGGGATTACAGACGTGAGCCACCACACCTGGCTTCTTTTAGGTATTTTAATTCATAATTCTTCTCATTTCATAGAATATTTACTTCTCGCCATGTAAGTTTCATAGTGGAAATTTAAGTAATTGAAATTTTGAAATTTTCATGTATATATATACATATATATGCATATATATATGAATTTTCCAAAGTTGTTGTGTTATGAACTCCTAATTTCATTTCACTTGCATTAAATAATATCTGATATACAATTTAACTCTTTTATATACATTGAGGAATATTTATGCTTGAATTTATATTTCAACTCTTCAAAATCTTTAATCCACTTCTATTAGTTATTAACAATATGAGAAAAAATTACTTTATGAAATAGTAAATTTGTATATTTCTTCATTCATATTCCATTTTTTCTTCCATATTTTAAATTGTTACTAGTTACATAAATATTTAGCAATGTAAATATCTCCTTGATGAATTTAATTCTATTATCAATAAGTAATATGACTTTTATTTTCTAGTAATATTTAGTGCCATAAAATTGTATTTGTCTGATACATAAGTAAGTATACCATCTGCCTTTTTTTATTCTTTAAAGAATTACACGGTACATTCTTCAATCTGTTTTGTTTTCATTACTTTCTTGTTCTTGGGAATTAATACCTGACACACACAAGTTAAAAGAAGAGAGGTTTACTTTGGCTCATGTTTTGTAGAAGGCTATATCTCTTGTAGAGTCCACTGGCTTCAAAGCAAGGTGGTTTGGCAGAGGAGAAACCATGACAATGCAGGCAGGAGGTGACAAGCAGTGGGCGGGGAACTTTAACTTCCCTTAAGGGTTCATTCAGGCTGGAAGCCTTCTGATTGGTGCCACCCACTCCCAGGGCGGGCCTTTCCTGTTCCACCCTGTTCCACACCCACAACTTCGCTAAAGGAATCAGAAAACTAATTTAGATCTCGCACTCCCTTAAACAATAGTCACATGTCCTAGATCAAACCACCTCTAAAAAACCTTCGATTGCATGAGTCTTGGAGATGAGGAGGCATGCAGCTAGAAGCCATAACGTTTCTTTATTCCTTAATTGTGATATTTTGGAGGAAATGTATTAGCTTTGACCTGTTTGAAAATAGCGTCTGCCGTACTCTATTTCAAGTACACTTTGTGGAACTATTTGTCCTGTTAGTTTCATAAGTTCATTTTATCCCCATTCTATATTTTCTGCTGCCTTATGTGAGGGGTATGCATAGTTGTACTACACTTTATGTCCTATATCTATGAACTATGACATTTTTCTTTACTAGTTACTTTAGTGTTGATGCTATGTGTCTATATAGTTTCACAATCAGCTTTCGCTTAATTATAAATAATTTTATGTGCAATATAACAGATGTACAGTTGTATTTTTCATCCCAACACATGATACAATTTCAATAAATTTTAACGAATCTGAATTGCACTATCCTTGTATTTACTTTGAATGATACTTTTAAGATTTCTAAAGCAATATAGAACATAATTGTTTAGATTTTATTCATTTCTATCTCATAACTGTAACTAAGAACATTAAAAATGATAAGTGAGTGATTTTTCACCCATTATCTTCATTTTGTCTGAAGATATTGCTTTAATATTTTCAAAGCACAGGTGCAGTGATGACACAGACCTTCAACTCTAATGTCTTGAAGTCTTTTCTTTTGAATGTCACTAGGGAAAAATGATTTGCTAAGTTCCTTTTGTCCCTTTCTAGTTTAAAATATATTTCTTCACTATTTTTCAATTCATATTGTTTCTCACAGGACTCTGTTGGCATTGTTATATTAACCATGCAAAATATTATATTTCTTATCTTTTGTTCACTATAACTTCATAATTCCCCCCCCCCCGCAGGAAACAATGTATTCCCTTTTGTGGATTTTTTATTCAAGGATGTGTTTACAGTTTCTGAATTTATAGAATGCAGCTAACAGGTTTAATGAAATTTACATTTTAGTTCATATATCGCTATTGAAATTTTTAATATGACCTTCTTCCTTTTGTGCTATAAGAGCGGGATTTATTGCTCATAGGAGATTGAATTATAGGAGTATCAGTCTTTATTAATTAGCCTATGCTTACACCATCGGAACATGGGTCCAGTTCTTTGTCTTCTTTCAGCTTCTATAGGTTCCTAGGTTGTTATGGCAACCAGGTTGGACTGTGTGCCTACTAGAGGTCATTGTCTGTGTGGAGACCAGCATGGCTGTATGTGGGCAGATGGTCTGGCTACTAGTTTCCTTTATTGGTCCTACTTCTTCCTTTATGTCGTCTGTGTTTGTGAAATTTTAACAAGACAAGGATGGAGTGGAGGAAGGGGCCATTCAGGCAAGGAGAGCTGGAGATGCCCAGCGCAGCTTTCCCCTACCGCTAAAGCATAGCAGGCACGGGAGCCGCTGAGTTGATCTCTGCCTCAGTTCTCCTACATCCAAGGTGAATAGAAGACAATGGCAGAGCTCTTTTGGCGTAGCACGTCATCTCCCATGGTGTCCGTAGTAACTTCTTTTTCACATATTAGACTTTGTGATGTTATCACTCATTTCAATTATTCTATGTTTATCTTTTAATTTTTTTCAATTTTTAAAATTTGGTATGGAAATTTAAATAGTATATTTTCATGTTCGATAAATTATTTTTATGCTGTCTAATTTTCTATTCACATTATCCCATGTATGTTTCATATTGCATGTTGCATATCTCTTTTAAAATTTTTTAACTTGGAAATTCACTTTAAATTTCTTTAAGTCTATTCTTGCCTTATTTAATATGTTCACTTTTTTCTGCCTTCTTAAAAACACAAAATTCCACCAGAGAATTAATACAGTGGCACAAGCACCAGTCTGGCAAGCACAAGGTGGTGAGTTTGATTCCTGATACAAAAAAAAAAAAAAAAAAAAAAAGAATTTTGTGATAATTTTCAACAACTTTTTAATAATTCCAATCTTTGTATCATTTGAAAGATTTTTGTTATTAGTTTTCCTCCCTAATATAAATCATACTTCCAGGCTTGACATATGGGTCAGTCGAAAAAGTGCTTACCTGGCAAGCTCAAAGTTCTGAGTTTGATCGCCAGTATCACCAGAAAAAAAAAAAAAAAAAAAAAAAAAAAAAAAAAAAAAAATCATGCTTCCCTGCCTTCTTTGTTTTTTTCTAGGAAACCAACAGTAGTTATTTTATGTCATAATATCATCTTCAAAATACTTGCTTAAATTAAAGATATAAGCATGCTAAATTGACCAAACAACATAAGCATAAATCATGTTTCGATGAAATCATAGAAGTTAGTAGTATAATTATCTTAGCTATTTTGCAGATAGACAGATAAATTATAGTATAACATATTATTATATAACATGACATATTCCACACATAAATATATATTAAATATAATAACAATATAATAGAAATACATATTTTATTTGTGTTAGTATATTTATGTATGTATGCATATATGTACACACATTTTTTTTTTTTTTCTCAGAGAGAAAATTTTCTCTCTGGCTTTCACAGTGAGCAAATTGGTCAAGAAATGGCTGTGGCTCATTCACATAGCTGACACAGACAAAAGATCTACAAAACGCTGTACATGGTATTCAGGGTAAATCCTGAGGGGATATGACTGACCTTTTCAGATACAAAAGTCACATTTTTTGTTATGCAAGTCTCGTTTTAACTGTCTTAATCTTCAGGGCAGAAAAGTCTAACCATGAAGTATAAAAAGTAAAACCATATTAATATGCTGAACTCAAGGCTCAAGACCCTGCCTTCTTTGAAGCTTAATAATATCTAATTATTATTAGATACAAACTATTACAAATTTGATTTAATTCTATTTTAGTTAATTTTGTTAATTATTTTAGTTAATTTTGTTAGTTAATTATGCATATACAAAATTACTAACTTTATCCTGAGTTATGAAGTTACTTTTAAGCACTTTATTTCTATTTGGGGGAAAGGAAGATTTAAAACAAGCATTAATTGGTAGGATCAGGACTACTCTAATCTGGGGTAGCCTTTGCCCTACTATTGAGGCAACTACTTTGTGACTCATTATTTCCCATAATGCCCAGGCATAACTCATTTCCTCTGGTCAAAGGGAAGAGGCAGTAGTCCTTGTGCTGTGCAGTACATGAGAACTGTTTCATGTACCTTCTTTGAGCAAGAAAGTTCGAGTTCACTCGTGGTCCTAGGATATGCATTTGCTTATCTGTGCCCAGCTTCAACCTCAAGCAGGACCTTCATGGATCTCAAAACCTCCCAAACTTTTCTTGCTGTTATCTCTTCAGTATTTTGCCTAGTGGGTTTTAACTGTTTCCATCCAATAAGATAACTGCGAGCTCTGTACTCAGTAAGCTTGTGGAATCAGATACCTGACCACAACTGCTTCTTTTTTTCAACCTTATCATTTGCTGCCTTGTGTGTGTGTGTGTGTGTGTGTGTGTGTGTGTGTGTGTGTGTGTGTGTGTTATTTATACTTTTAAGAGTAGAAAGCAAATCCAGTCCTTGTTATTCTCTCTTAGTCAAATGCATAAGTTTCTAACTGAGGTGAGTATAGTTTTCATTTGTCATAGAAAATAAATTTACATGTTTGTGGAGTACAATAAGAGCATCTATTAAATTTTCGTGGACAATGCGAAGGATGTTTTCAAAATTTCCTTTGAATGTAAGGGGAGTAATTTTAGAGTTAGAAGATACAATAGCTACTCATCTTTTACATTCCTTTTGCCTTGCGGGAGAAGAAGTGATCTCTTTATTTTAATACATCCAGCAAGAATATCTATTTTTGTTAGATATGTCTAGCTTGTTGAGCCGAATTGGCCACACTGAAGTAAGTCTATCATGGACTAGTATACTTATTTTTTGTCATTATTGTACTTTATCTTTAACACCTCACTTGCAGAATTTGTTATTTTTGTTTGAAGCTAATCAATTAAGAATGAATCTATCCTTTAAATAATATTTGCTATTTTTAATTTTGTTTGATTGCTTTGCATTTTTGAACAATGTACACCTACCATTTTACTTAAACTTTTTGTATCCTGATTAAAAGAAAAATCTTAAAGTTCTTAAATTTGGAAAGTACGGAATTTATAAGAATTTTCACTTTAGAAATTTGTCAATTTGCCTGATAATTTTCCATGTGCAATTTAAAGGAACAACAGTGTCAAAGACAAATTAGCAAACTACTTTGAGGAACATAGCGTTATTAGTGATGAGGTAGAAGAGAAGATTCCGATCCAGTGAACTCAGCCAAGGAGGAAAGCCATAGTATACAGTCATGAGTGTGGAGCAGTAGCAAACCAATATTAGTTAAAGACAGTAGAAGAGAAGAAGCCTAACATGATCCACTCGCCTCAACAGAAGTGAGCTAAAAACAAAAACCCAAAGCCATGAAGTCAGTTGACTCCGGTTTGAACTCCTAAAGGATCTGAAACCAGCTAAATTAAGAGCAATAATAATGCTCTCATCCCTAAGGGAAATTATCATATTATCTATTTCTAGCTGCCTGAGTTTCATATACTTCAAACTGTCTGAAAATCTAACATGTTTTTGTTTCTGAAAAACAGTGTAGTAGTTACAAAATAATTATACAAAGATGAATCTCTAAGAAAACAAATAATCCAGTGAAAGAATTGTGTCAAAACCAGAAAAGAAGAGGGAAGAATTAAGTAGAACTCAGGAACAGCAAATAAATTTTCTCATTGTGACAGAATCTACATGGAGATATACCTCACTGAATGGTTGATGTTATACTAAACTGATTTCATCATAACTATTCACATTTTGTAAATACACTTGAAATTCTTACATAATGTTTATGTACACAAGCACACACTCAAATATGTATATTATATATATTATATAGATAGATATAGATATAGATATAGATATAGATAACATAATCATAATGGAAAATTTGTGGTTATGAAAATACTGCCTCCGAGTCCAGCGAAATAGCTCAGGGGCACAAGTGCCTACCTAGCAAGTGCGAGGTCCTGAGTTTGATTCCCAGCTCCACAAAATAAATAAATAAGTCAAACAAAATAAAATAAAATAAAAATACTGCCTTCTTTTTTTTTTTTTTTTACACTTTTGGTAATACAGTAAATACAGTAATACGTACATTTAAGTAACAAGCTGCCTGATAAAACGTAAAGGTTAACCTTTCTTAAGTGAAAGCAGAGTTGCAAATGATTTCCGCCTTCATTTTTTTTTTTTGTGGGACCAGGGTTCGAACTCACGACCTTGCACTTGCCCAGCAGGCACTTGTGCCTCGGAGCTATCTCCCCAGCCCCTCCGCCTTCAATATGTTGATTTTCCTCACTGATTCCCTGCTGCTTCTCAAACAGGAAATGAATATTTACAGTTTCCCTTCAATACATTCTGCACAACATTTACCTATATAACATAATGCCTCAAAATCTCAAATAGACATTGCTTCCAATTTAAGCCAATGCTTACCATTCAGTGTACATTCTTTTCCTTGTTGATTCTTCTCCCTTTTGCTTGTTATGTATATAACATCCACCTATAGAAGTCAGCTTGAATATCTCCTCTTTCATGAAAGATTCAATTCATATACATACATATATATATATATACATATATATATTCATCTTTATACTACTGTAACTGTAATTAAGTTAGATTACACAGTGGATTCTACTATCTCTGTTTTATATCTAATATTTAATTTAAAAATCTTCAAGTAGGTTTTTTTTTGTAATCAGCTATAAAATGTTGTAATGTACTGTGTAGATGCCAAAAGAAATGATGAGAAGACCCAATGAAGGTAGCTCAGAAGACTCACTGGGATTCTGTCCCCAGTGAGACAAGGACCTCTGAAACAACTCAGCTTAATTCAGGATAGTCAGTGTGATCTCGTGCACAATCACCTCAGCAAAGGAGAACTGTGTGCTCAGGCACTAACATGATCACAGTCTCATCAGAGTAAAGGAGAACTACATGCCTAGTCAGGAGCACAACCAAGCTCTCCATCAACTTCCATCCTAGGGTTCACTCAGGGGTCAACAAATAGCATTTCAAGAAAGGAAGAAAGCAACAAATAGAGAACTCACAGGTGAAGCTGCCCTACCACAGCTGCCTCTGGGCCTCATCCATCACACTCTGCTTTTTGAAACACCCATCAGGCTACAATCAAATTTGTTCACTATCTTTATTTTGAAAATTCACATTGAACTAAGAGAAATTAGTTGTATACATAATTCAATGTTCCATAATCACAGTGGGTTATTGGCAAAACTGGTAATGATAGAAGCTGTTGATTTAAGCCTTTTATAGCTCAGCATACTAATCTAGCTTTACGTTTTATGCCTCATGGTTAAACACTTCTGCTGGGTGGTTAAGGACAAGTTAAAGCAAGACCTGTATAACAAATCATGGAACTTATTTTTGTATCAATAATGATTAGAAATATTATATCTACATCCTGTGCTCTGTATAACTACTAGGAGGACAACAATATGCGCTGTACCAAATGCTGGAAATGTATTAATAATGTGTTTTGAAACTGTCACATTGTTATTTCTTATTAAATGCAATAAAAAAGATGAAAAAAAGAAGATTCACAACCAAAAAAGACTAAAGTAAACATACCAAAGACACTTACTGTTTGCTTCACTGAAGAAATGTTGATTGTGATCTTATGTGTAATGTTGAGCCCAAAACAAGTCTCCTGAGCATAACTTCTCTATGTATTTTAATCGCAACTCTATTTTTGTCATCAGATAAGATGGCTGAGAGGATCTGTGTGTCACCAGCCTAATTTCCTTAGAGTCCTTTGTGGCACTAAATACTTTAATAAGCTTTTGGTCCTCTGCAGGAACTGACAAAATTTGTGATTGACTTTTGTTTTTGCCTTCACAATATGATTTTCTGACAGTAATTTCTGACTTTTGCTATCTTTTATAATGTTCCTAGAACCAATTTTCTAAGACTTCAGATCCCAGATCCTTTGGCTTATGATTTCTTTCATTTTCCTCTTTTAAATTCTTATTTAGTGTAAGCAGGATACAGAAACTTGGCTTCCCATCTAACACTTAACAGATTTCGTCATCTAAACAAGCAACTTCATCACTTTACAGATGACTTTCTGTGTAACTTTAAGACACAGTTGAACTAGTTTTTTTCCCATGTAATCCGTATCCCTTTTCCAATATTTTAAATAACATATTTTCACTTTCTCATTAGTCCACACAAGCAATCTTTTTATGTCCATATTCCTACCCACAGTGTGTTTGTGATAATGAAAGTGTTTAGTGACAATATAGACTTCCTTTGCTATGCTCCTTCCCTTTTGGAGACAGCAGAATGACATAGGAATGAACGAGTGCGTTCCTGCCAACACACTTTGTGAAGTAAAGAGAATCACTTCAGTCCTGCTCTTCAAGCTTCTTCCTGCTGCTACACATTGCCCAAGTCCAGAGTCAAACACAGATGTTGCGCCTTTCTTATAGATAACAGTACCTAATGACAACACAGTGAAATCCTCTTAAGTTTCTTTCTTCGCGATTAAAATTGACACAAAATGAGTAGCTTACATCGACACGGACATTACCCTGTAGTTATTAATGTCACATGTTTACAGGGACTTGGCAAACCTGTTCTTATTCTGGAGACTCCAGGGCAGGGAAGATCTGCTCCCTTTCTTTTCACAGCTTTCCTGCTGACTCTCAGCACGTCCAGGATCACGTCCTACAGCACTTAGCCTTTGCTTCTATCTTGTCTTTGTCTTCTCTGTCCCTTGGAAGTGTTCTCTCTCTCATAAGAAACTTTTTTACTATATTGCAGTCATGCAGATAAATCTGAATAAACCTCTCTTTGTAATAATCTTAATGTAATACATCAGCAAAGTTCCTTTTACTATGAAAGGTAACAAACAGTGTTTGGGAAGCATGGGATATGTGTTTTTTTTTTAATATAAACTATTTTTAAGAGAGAAAAAAAAAACAAAAGCAAATATCAACAAAGACAAAAATAAGGCAACATAAAACAATAAATATGGTACAAAATTCCAAATTGGGAGCAGGAAGTTAACACTAGTTGCCATATTCTATATCATTACCATCAAACGTATTGCTCAGATGAAAATATATAGGCATGCAAAAATTAGTACATGCGTTTTTAGAGGAGCCATTATTCAGTCTATCATAAAGTTCTAGAGAATATTTCTTCAATTGAGCAAATTTTTTTTTCAAAAGGTAACATTTGGCAATATGTATAAATTACTTGAGAATTTCCTCCCCTGGCATTAGTGTCTCATTTTAAAACTGTATATATAAATAAAGGTTGAAATCATGGATTACGGTCTCAAGACAGAGTTTGCATTGGAGCTCTGTCACTGTGTACAACTTGGTGAAATGTTTGCTCTTTCATCTGCTTCCATGATCCTTAGAATCAATGAAGCGACATTAAGCACTTCGCAAAGCTCTCAGGAAATAATTCGTGAAGTGATTTGGTAGTGTTTGCTGCACTCAGGAATGTGAGCTATTAACATCATCAGCATCATTGCCAAATAATGCTTGAAGCTGTTTCCTTGCCAAATTCTAATAAATAAAAATACGTTATGCTCCACCTTTCAGCCAGCCAGCAAGCCTAAGAATCTCTGAGATAAATTAAGTTAGATGAGCATGGTTTTTTTCTACTTCTTAGCTTCTGTCCCTTCCCCTCTTTTTTTTCAAATTCAGATCTTTGTTCCTGCTGAACTTTTCCTTTCCTTTATAAAATTTCTATGGCATATAGCTCCCCGTAACATGGATCATTTTTTTTTTCTTTGTCTTTTTGAGACAGTTGAGGCTGGCCTTGAGCTCACTTTTGTAGCCCAGGCTGGTCTCGCACTCGCACCAATCCTCGTGCCTCAGCTTCCTGAGTGCTGGGATTACAGGCCTGAGCCACCACCACGCCCGGCACAGGGATCATTTTAACACTCAAAATATTTCCTAAGGTTCCTAAGGCAGAAGTTCTGGACCATTATATTCATTGCTGAACTGTAGCTTCTAGAACAGAGTCTGGAACATATGAGGCTCTCAATAAACATTTACTAAATGAATGAGCGAATGAATGAGTAGAAGAGATTTGATCCTAGACTACCCATGACAAATGGATAAATATTTTAATTTCTTACAATGTAACAACTAACTAAATTCAGACTTTACCAAAGCTACGGATTGGATATGTATTCAATGATGATATTCATAGAGTGTAACCTTATATTTTTGTGTCCTATATTTTAGGAACCTAGCTGCCTAAGTTCATAAACTATAGTAACCAGTTAATGCATTTACAATTACCAACAGAATGACAATGCTTAGCTGTTAGGTTCTAATTGGCCTAGACTGGATTTCAGAATGCCCATATATGGCAGTGTATATGAGATAAGACATATAAACTAAAATGTAATAAGTATGCTAATATTTAATGCTGGAGAATATGATATATTTAATATATATGTTTTCTTTTTGGTCTTGTTTATGTCCCAGGCTGGCTCACTCTCATTCTTCTCTCACTTCAATGAAGAAAATATTATTTTCTCTAGATTTAGTTTCATGTTCATGTAGTTCAATATTTCCATATGCTGGTCTTCTAGGTTGGGTTGCATCTTTCCTTTTGTTCTGGTCAACACCATTGTTATTATTAGCATTAAGAGCATCATTTATTGTACTTCCGATTAATTCAAAGTATGCTTATTTTGTGAGAGGGCATTGGAGGTATAAGAGTTCTAAAAAGAGCGAAGAACCATAATGACCACTAGAATTTTCTGTTGAAAACACTTCTCTGAATCCCTGTGAATTCATGAATATAATTGGAACACTGCTGGAACAGGCCGTAGAGAAAAGTGAGCGGACTGGCATTTCCAAAGGCATACATTAACATCACCTGAATTTCCTGTAGCAGGCAAGAGGGCCGTGTGGTCATGGATGGATCAAGCAACGTTAGGGTATGCCATACTCAATTGTCTATCCTCATCTCTAATCTGTTGTCAAGACAGGGTCAGAAAAATGTTCAAATGTTTGGCAATGTTTAGTTTAACAGGTTAACTATCCCAGTGATCCAAACATTTTTCATAGACGTGACTGTAAGCTGCAGCATTCCAGCCAGCTATAGAGTGGTCAAGAGAGGAGGATAGCTAGTTGCCAGCACACAGCATATGGGTACCAGGCACAAGCTAACTGGGGCAATGTAAACTAGTCATAAGCACGATGATGCACTGTTTGGGAAGAGTATGCATTCTTGGTGTTACTGTAAGTTGCTTTTAGGAGATCTTGTGGCATAATTGGCTGTTGAAGGAAGCATGAAGCATGCCAGTATGGAAAGAAGAATACAGAGACCAATTTTCTATTGCAAGAATCTTATATCCCAATGCATCCTATGTGGTACTTAGAATATTTCATATAATACACTTTATGAAAATTAAGGGCCATTTCTTTGTTTTGTTTTGTTTTTTGTCTTTCTGAGACAGGGTCTCGCTATGCAGTTGAGGCTGGCCTTGAGCTCACTTTTGTAGTCCAGGCTGGTCTCGAACTCGCACCGAACCTCCTGCCTCAGCCCCCTGAGTGCTGGGATTACAGGTGTGTGCCACCACACCCAGCAGGGGCCATTTCTTTGGAACACAGTTCTCACAAGTAAATCTATGGCTTACATCTCTCATCTAAAAGTTGGAGATTAAATATTTTTTGTATAGCGTTTGCTGAATTTTTATCACATTCCTTGACATCTTAAGCTACTGAAAGCATATTCCTGACTGCCCTGTCAGTGCAAGACACCCATGAGAAATGTCCTGTGTCACCCGAAGGGATAGTCAAACATGTACCATGTGTGATTCACACCATCAATAAACATTACCACATTCAAATCAGATGTGCTGGCCAGCAAGACATATGAGTTATGATCCTGCCATGAACATATTTTAATGGATTAAATCAGATTTCAAAACCAAACTACATTTTGCAAAGCTTGGCTATCCTGCACAGGTTTTAGCACTGTGAAAGGGTTACCTTAATTTCGGGACCACCCACATTCCTGTCCAAATTGGTTCAAACCCACAAAGATTAAAATAGTATCAACATCTTTTCCCACCAAACTATGTTCAGATTTCTTAAAAGGAAATAAGAAAACTCTTTGTAAGTCATTTATTTTTACATGGGCTCTTTGTTCCAAATGAATCAGCTTTTCTTCTTATAAAATGTTTTACTTCTTTCTTTTCTGATGCTTTCTTCATTCTGTTTCTCTTGTCTTGAACCTGTGATATTTTCCCAATGTGTTAAGCCCAAAGGTAAAGGGAAAATTTCTGCTCAAACTTTGAATAAAGATTAATTCCTAATTATCTAAATTATATTTGGTACTTGCTACATTTTGTTCTGAATAGTTTAAGGAGCTAATTTCATAGTAGATTTTCAAGATCTCCTTAGGCTGACTAAAGAGAGGATGATAACATAGGTGCAGTATGTAATCAAGCGAGTGTCCCTTGGAACATCCTGATTGATGACAGGATTGCAACTGTTGTCACTGTCCCCAGACAGTGTGCTGAGAAGTGACTTTCATAGGTCATTCTGCATGAACTACTAACTGCTGAAGACATTTCTGCCGCAACACTGAATAATATAACAATACTTTTACTGCATAAAAATAAAATGTATTTATTTTAAATTTATTTTAAAATGTATTTAGTACATGATCTACAGGGTCTCACTACACAAATTGGTCTCCTAGTGATTCTCCTGTTTTCAGTCTCCCAAGAGCTTGGATTACAGGCACACACCACCATGCCCAGTCTAAATCACCTTCTCAGCATGCCCTAGGAGCTGGGCAGGCACAGCATGCTGGAGATCGAACACTGGTCCCTGTATCTGCCTAATCAGGCACTTTAGTCTGTTGAGCTATCAGGTCAGCCCTAGCAAAAGATATTTTTGAAAACAAGAGTGTGTTTTCCCACAAGAGAGCAGTGAGTAGCAGGTTGTGTTGTGCCAGGTGACCAAGGGAGTCTAGAGAGGTGGAACACTACAACATAAAACTTAAGCACCAGAACTTGCAAGTTTTCAGTTATATTTAGAAAATAAATATGTAATATTCTATATTATAATTATATGCTATAATTATTATGTATAACTAGAATCTCATAACAAAAACATGAAAAAGTTCAGAAATCACATATATGCCCACATCTTCACTGAAATTCATGAAAATGCCAGTTATTACCTTAGGAGGTTATTACCTAATTAGTACCTTAGTATAGAGAAAACCTGCCACTTTTTACTTTATGAGCACTAATAGAATGCTTAAGATTAGATGATTTACAAAGAACAGAATCATTTTTCCAAGACCTTCAAGTTAAAAAAATAGGACTCAATCTCTGTGTTTTCATGATGGCTTTTTTTTTTTTTTTTTTTTTTTTTTTTTTTTTTTTTTTTTTTTTTTTTTTTTTTTTTTTTTTTTTTTTTTTTTTTTTTTTTTTTTTTTTTTTTAACTAGCACAGAGTCTATGGGGTCCACAGGGCTGTACTATTTAGGTCAGATTTGTGGCGATTACGAGAGTGCGCCGCACTACACAGTCTCAATCACTTGAAACCTTTGAACTCTGTGTCTGAATAAAGCAGGCACTTTAATCCGCTGAGCTATCTGGCTGGCCCCAGGATGACAATTTTTTTTTTTTTTCAATAGAGGGTTTCACTGCACAGCTTAGACTCGGTGAAAGTGATGACCCTGTTTTCAGCCTCCTCAGCACTGGGATTCCAGGTGTGCTCCAGGGTGCTCAGACTTTGTCATTGGCTCAGGGCGCCCATGGGTGGAGCTGGCATGGTATGTGGTGTCAGGAATCAACCTCTAGTACCTGTGTTTGCCTATGCAGGTGCTTAGTCCACTGAGCTATCTTGCTAGTTCTAGAATTCTTAAAGGCTCACAGGTTGAAAAAATTTAGAAATTCCTGAGTGAAACATACTGTGATTAAAAAGACGGAACTTCAGAAAAACAAAACAAAACAAAGCAAACAAACAAACAAAAAAATGATGCAATTTCGACTGACCTCAGATACTTCGTCACTGTCTTTAAACTATGATAAATCTTTTCAGGTAGAATAATAAGGAGGTACTTTCTGGAAGTACACTGTGTTGTCCTTGTATATGTGAAGCACACACCTAAGACACAGGCGCACATTATTGACTATAGAAATGTGTCCCTCAATCAATAAGGAGTGATGCAATCACAGTGTTTTAATTCTCTTCTCCCTAAAATTATTCCTCTTAAAATGGTCTAGATTACAGTGCCCTATTTATGCCATGTAAATTCTGAGTTTGTCAAGGTTTTTGATGCCTGGAATGGAACTCAGGACTTGCACCTGGCAGGGGAGTTCTGCGCTACTAAACTGCGTGCCTGGCTCAGACTCTAATTTTCTATGATTGTGCAAACAATTGGATCAAGTGCTGCGACACAGCACATGGTGCGAAATAGAGTAGCGATGAATAGCCATCAGTTCCTTCCCAAACTCTCAGTTTTCCCACCTGTCATTCCCTTACTTTTCTTCTGGGATGCCATCAGCCTGTAGATCCTTCCTGATTACCATGAGATCTGTGACACCTCCCAGGATGGCATTTGGCCTGGTATCTGCGAATTTTATATGAACACAGGATACCTATGTTCCCAGTATTTGAATGCAGATAATCAAACCAACTTGGCAGCATCGACTGAGTCACTGAAGCTTAGAAAATTATGTTCTACCATTCATATTACTTCATTATCTCTCAGTTCATGTGAATATAATGCACAGGATAAAGCCAAACATGCTGTGTATAGGTGCTCAAGTAAGACTATTCTGCTGTTATTTTGTGGGTTTTTTTTTTGTCATTTTTATTGCATTTAATACAAAATAACAATGTGGCAGTTTCAAAACACATTAGTAGTACATTTCAAGTATTTGATACGATGCCTATTGTTTTCCTCCTAGTAGTTATACAGAGCATATAGTGTAGAAGTGATATTTTTTCTAATCATTATTGGTACAAAAAAGTTTTCTTCTCATTGACCTAAGAGAAAGTAGTTGTATGCATAATGCAATGTTCTATAATTGCAGTGGGTTATTGACAATACTGGCAATGATGAAAGCTATTGATTTAAGCCTTTTACAGATCAGCATATTAATCTAGCTTTACATTTTATGCCTCGTGGTTAAACTTTTCTGCTGAGTGGCCAAGAGCAAGTTAAAGCAACACCTGTATAACAAAACCTGTAACTTAGAAAATGGTAAATGTGCTCTTCCTCAAAACAGATCATAATCACATGTGACATGTGGCAAATCAGGACTTTTCAGGGTTCTTTTTATGAGGCCTTTCAGTCCCAAGGCTAAGGAAATAGAGAGATACAGTAGGTGAGAGAGGGTGCACTTGTACTTGAAAACTGCAGGGCTCTATGAGGAGGCTCCTCTGTGCATTTTCCCAGCCTCAACCAGATGCTGGACTTTGCTGGACTTGAGTTGCCTTCCTTTAAGTAAAAAAAGACAAATCCATCAGCAAACAAAAGTACTCAGTGAATAAATGGGTCATGAAAACAAATAGAGCCTCTTTAGGCTCGTCTGTAAGATCTGAGAAGGTAGGAAAAGATAAATCAGTGGTAACGCCTTTCAGATGTTGCTTTGCTATGGTTGGGTCACCATCAATGGTCGGCACATTGCACCATCCACAACTGTGTGACAATTTATTCATTCAGTTTTAGACTATCTACTTTGCATAAATCTACTTTATGCTGGGAAACTGATGCAGAATTTTTGTTATGAGCTGGAGTTTTCTGTTGTACATAAACATAAGAATAAAATGGAGAACTGGTTTTTTTTATTTTCAATTTTTATTTTATTTTATCTTGTTTCAGAACTTATGTTTCTTTATTTATTTTTATGGCCGGGTCAGCCTGCCCTGAGGGCAGGGCTGGCGCAGCATGTGGTTCCAGGGATCGAACCGTGGTCCCTGCAACCACCCAAGCTTTCCTAAGCAGGCACTTTAGACCACTGAGCCATCTTGCTGGGCCCCAACATAAGAATAAAATGGAAATACATCTTCAAGCTCCAAACACTGGAATCACAGGCCCATCAATCGTTATTCACAAGTACCTTTCATGACACAATGTGTTCAAGTAGTTATTCTGAAATAGAAAAAAGTAAAGCCTACTTATGTAGGAATTTATGTAGTTTTTCTCTCCTCTTTCCTTTCCTAAAAGCCATTAAAACAGAAGGAAAATAGAGTAGTTCAAGTAAAGGAAGAAATTATGATACCTCTTTCCACTCAATATTAGCACTGTAAGATACTGAAGCTACAGGTAGCTTTAGCCTGTGCTAGGGGGATGGAAGGAGTGCTTGCAATAGTAATTATACATAATTACAGATGGAATTAAAAACCAAAATGATAAGCTTTCAATAATCTGACATGACTAGAAGAGAATGTAGGGATAACGCTATAAAATGTCAATGGTAAGAGAATTTACATAGAAGAACCCCCAAATAATCCATAGAAAAGTAAAATAATTTCTCTTTTAAGTCTATGATGCATTCAGAATCTTCCATGACTCAGTGTTGCTAAGTGTACTATGCTTTGAATGACATGGTTTGGGCTGCATCATGCAATAATAAATATGCAATTATTATACTTGATCAGATTATGCTAACTTAAATGTACCAGACACACAGTGGAAGTACAAGATTTGTCTCATATGAGAAGCCCAAACTCTAAGTATAATAAAAGAAAACAGATGATGGGAAATAGGAAAGTGTGTTTTGCAGAAGAAAGGGGACCAAGAAGTAGAGGGGTGGGGAGGGGACAGAAAGGGGCTGGAGAAGCGCTGGGTATGTGCACCAGCTCTCCATGAGAAGTGTGATCTCTGTGTACTGCTCACATGTAAAAAAGTGAAATTGGAAAAATATCCTTGAAGTAGAGAAAAAAGTAAGAAATGATATAGGTGCCTGTGTGTTACCACCCAGAATCAAGCTTGATTACAATTTAAAAGTGTAAAAATGCCAACTTATGGGACATAATAATAAAGAATGCATTATGGCTTCCTTGTGTCCATTTGGTCATCAGCTTTACATTCACTAAAATTTTCTTGCTTCAGGGATGCAGCCCAAGAAGACGGAATGTAAATTCCATTATCTTTCTTCTTGTGTCAAGACATAAAACACTCAGCGCACCACCGCGCATGTCTTCTCAGAATGATCCATAATTATAGCCTGATTGGGAATAGAAACCTTCCCATTGCGCTGCTAGCATCTATCCTTGGAGAGAAGCCTGTGTTCAGTAAAGATTCCATGGTCTGTTTCTCATTTTATGCATCTGAGGCACCCTCTGAAATTAAAAGTGTAGTAACAATGGCAGTGACGTCCTAGACAAAGCAGAAATACTTAAACAGATTTTAATAAGATAATTTCTCTAATCTAGTCTTAGATTTCTTTCAATTTTAAATATATGTAAACCATTATTCTTTTTTTCTCTGTACATTTTTATGTTTGTTGTCTTTCTGAATGCTCAGAAAAAATAGTTTATTTCTCTAAAAATAATTAAGTGTGTGTCTGTAACAGATGGTAGCTTACAGGTCCCTTTCCTTAAGTTTCAGGGATCGGAATAAGACCAAAACAAACATAGATAAAGGAGTTTCTGAGACTCCTTTGAACACTTGGAATTGTCTCTTTCTCAGCAGAACTCACTAGCTTCTCAGCTTGAAAACATAATAGTTTACGTTTGTTGAATGCAGACCCCCAAGGGTGGAAACAGTCCCACTCTTACTCTAGCCAATTGTGGAGAGAGAGAAACTGGTTTTTTTGCTTCTCCACACTGGTAAGTCTCACATTCCACTTGGGCTTCAGAGAATACACAAGTTTCCGTATTTTTGTATTTCTGATGGACATATCATAATTACATTTCTTTATGATATAAAATATGTTTCCATACATGAATAAATAATCTCATCAGGGTAATTATTATGTTCATCACTTTAAGCAGAGTTCTTTGAGCTAAGAACATTTAGAATCCTCCTTTTCAGGTATTTTGAAGCATACAGTGCTTTTCTGTTAAATACAGCCACCCTGCTGTGAAATACAATTACAGAGTTTATTTCTCCTATCGAGGTGTATGGATTGTACATCTGCAGGGGATGAGGGAGGCACCATTCCGCTGTGTATTCTCTTTCCTGAGGTATTTTTCCCATGTGCCTTTTGTATTCTATGCTTGCAGAAATTCTAACATCAGAAGTGTGAAAAAGAATTAGGATTGGCCATCACTAGCTATGCAGCACACTACAAATGACTGAAATTAAAATTTTATTTCTGTATGTAAGGCAGTATTAGGGGGTGAACAAGATAAATGGGAGATATACCCATGTATAGAAAGTTCACAGTGAAATCCATTGTTTCTATAATTAATATGTAGGAAACAAATGTTGGTTCATTTGCTGAATGAAGAGGACAGGCTTGCATGAATAATGCAAAACACAGACATCTGGGCAGAAAAGTCTATGTAGCTAGTTTGACCATCTTTCATTACCACTGAAATCAAGCAGTGACCAAAGAGATTGTTAACAAGTTTGTAAACAAAACTTTCAAGTAAATTTAACTGGATGGTAGAATAGTCAGTGTGTGTGTGTGTGTGCGTGCGTGCTAGGAGGGAGCAGGAAAGGCTAGTGCCTAGAGCCAAAGGATTGTTAATGAATCAGATTTAACATTTAGAGAAAAGGCTTAGGCTATTTGGTTTACTTGAACTTGCACACATTAAATCTTACATTTTAACATTTGTCTAAATATGTACCATCCAAAATAAAATTCAAAAAATACATTTCCTTCTTTCAGTGTGCTAGAGATTATGCATTTTTTGTTGTTTCTGGATATATAGAATAGGTTATGAAGTCTCTGAGGGAAAGCAATGAATATTTTTATTTCATTTTCATATCATTGGTTCATGTTTTAATATTTCATCCCTCTTATGAAATCAGTACAAAATTTGTAGAGAAAAAAAAAAAAACTGGAAGTGAATTAGTTAGAAATGGATCTGTTAAACTTGTCCACACTTTCAGAGAACATCAGGTTTTGTAATAATTAGAGTATTTTCTTAATATTGAACTAATCATGCAAAAGAGGAAAGAGCCAACTTAAATGACCCCCCATTTTGATCAGTGTTCTCCTCATGATCAATGTTCTTTGAAGGAGAGCCTAAGGTGAAGCCATCAGATGATTCTGAGCTCACTTTCTCACTGTCATCAGGTAGCAAAGATAAAAGAAAAAAGCACAATTCCCTGGGTACTAAGGGAAAAGGTAGCAAGCTTGAAAATATTAGGAAAAAAACTGCTTTATGTTGACTCAGAATTCCATTACAGGACAAAGGCTTTTATAGCAATAGAAAGAAACTGCAAGTGAGGAAAAGTGATAAAGGTAGTAGTAGAAAGTCCATTTAGTGGTCAAAGAAAATTCAGATAAAATTTAGTTCTCCAGAAAGAGATCGGTTTGGAACCTTTGTCAACGTACTGTGTACATTTGTCAAGGAATGTACTTACTGAGGACATAGAGGACCTTAAGTAGTCATGTATGAATTCCAATAGCAGAATAAATCCATAAAATCATGTTTAGCAATGAAACGTGAATAAACAAACATCACTGAGTAATGGGGTCATCTGCACTTTTCAAATGCTCACTTCTACATATTTAAATTTAGTAAATTGGTTTTATGGAGCCTTTCGATGTTAGAGAGTTAGTAGGCATTATTACTTCTCTTTCTCTTTATGTAGTTTTTCACAGCTAGCCTAAGTGACAATTACATAGAGCAAAGGAATGTTGTGTAGAAAAATTTAGAGATTCTAACAACAGCAAAAGGTTCAAAGAATGTGATGAGTTCTACTGGAAAGAAGTGAACGTAAGTGGCAGAGAAAAATGGATAAAGAGAAAAGATAATCATCTACAGAATACATTTTTACATGGGGGATATAATACCCTATAGACGGTTGAGACTGTGCTTGCATGAATTATGGTGCTGAGCCCCAACTATAGGCACTAAACAATATCACACCAAAATATAACAAACCTGCATATTTAGTAATCAAGACTGATATATTATGATTGCAAGATTCACAGCCAATTGGGGGTAACTGGTCCACACATTTATTCTTTTATCTAAGAGCAGCATAATTGAGTTTTCTAATAATCCAATTTCTGAGCTTTCACAGTTCTATGACGCTAACCCTTATTTGCTTAGAGTTCTAGAAGGAGGAGGATCTAGGTCTTACTTTAAAGGAAACCTCAAGGCTGTTTTTAAATTACAGAAATGGCCTTGGCTGTCTCCTGAGAGACAGCGAACATCCACACCTATAAATCTATCACAGATACACTGTGTCTTTCATCCATTACCTCAAATTAACGTGGGAGTTAGAGGCTTGAGGTAAATTAGATAATTTTATATTGGATAATGTTTTGTTGTACTGAATAACTCAGCAGGGATTTGAAATGACTACTCTGGCTGATATCCACATAATTAGATAAATGTGAGTGGAGTGAATTCGACACAATTTATGATGGTGTTTAGATCACTGTACCATTGACATATACATACAAGTATATGAAGAATACTGAACATGAGATCCCTCCTCTGAGGTTCTTTGCACAAAGCACCACTGCACAGTAACACGGGGACATGGAAGTCATTCAGACTGAGCACTGACAAAATGTGTGTGTGTGCGTGTGTGTGTGTGTGTGCGCGTGTGTGTGCGTGTGTGTGTGTGTGTGAGAGAGAGAGAGAGAGAGAGAGAGAGAGTGGCACATAGAGACAGAGAGATTCTGTGGGTGATATATCACTAAGTTAAGACAGAAAGCTTCTTTTGTCAGCTGAAACTGCCATTTCTTTGAGACCATAATATTAGGTGAAATAAATCAGGTAAACAAGCTTAAATATCTCATAGGTTCTCTCATATGAAAAACCCAAATTGTAAATGAAGCGCAAAATAAAATATAAAGAACAGGACATAGGGAGTTAGCTTTTTCTCTGTGGAGAAAGGGATTAAGATATGGAAGAAGGGAAGAGAGAGGAGAATAAATAAAGGATTAAGAAGGGTTAAATATATGTACAAACTTTGTGTAAGGATTGTAAGGACTGTGTACTGCACACATGTATTAATAACAATGAAAAAGTAAATGTCCACCTTGAAATGTTAATGTTAATATGTTTTAAAGATCCCAAAACATTATCAATTTGAATTCACATAAATAATTGTTGTGCGTAAGTTGCAAGCTTTAACTTATGCATCAAGAGATTATGCTGAATAAAATACAGCTTGCTATTGCAGAGTGGGATTTATCTCATGGACATTAGCACAGAATGGATGCAAGCATGGTTCAAATTACACAAACCAGTAATTTTCATATGATGCACCAAATGAATGAAGAAAAATACATGTTCATCTCAATGAAGAAAAGGTTTTTGTTAAATTCAAAACAATTTCATGAGAAACTCTGAATTACTTATAATAGAAGGAACAAGTTTCAATGGGAATCCTACTTGTAAATATAAATAGTTACCATTATATTGAATAAGAAAAAGCCAAAAGCATTCTAAGCATCCTATTAGCCATAGAAATTTGGCAAAAGAAGGGAACAAAGAACACCAAATTGAAATAGAAGAAATGAAACTGTCATTGTCCTATTTGCAGATGTGATGCAGCAACTTTTCCATCCGTTTTATGGTTTATGTCTAGTTTTCCCACCAAAGCCTCATGCAGTCATGGGGTGGGGGGCTTCTAGAATTTGAGACTTGACTCATGATCCACTGGATTATGTGTTTTAGTACTGATGGGATTGGTGGTCTGAGTACTGCTGGGATTATGGGTGTGGCCTGAGGTGGATAAACTGAGGAAGACAGCCTGAATGTAATATAAGAGGGACAGAGAAACAGACTCTCTCTGCTGCTCTCTATTGTCCTCATTCGTCAGTTGCCTCTGTCACCATTTGTTGCTGTCCTGCCACCATGAACTGGATGCTCTCTGCCCTGTTCCTCTCAGCCTTTGAGCCAGCCAAATATGGACTGCAACCTCCAGTAACTGTGAGCTAAAAAAAACCTTTCCTTCTTTCATTATGGGTGCCAGGTATTTGTCCCAGTAATGTGAGAAGAGTAACTAAGAAAATCCAGCATGGACCATGAAGCAGCCGTAAACATTGTTCTACGACCACTTCTACACCCAGGTAGTTCATGTCCATTGAGTCAGCAGATTCCGTGACCTGACTGCAAACATTTGCCAATTTAAGCCAGCTGTACAGTTTATTTATCATAGGGCAACAGAAAGAAAAGACTAACAGAAGGACCTGACTGTAGGTGAGACCTGTGTCTGGGAAATGAAGGCAAGTACAGAAGAGAGAGTACCTAGAAAGAAAACACAGACCAACCCTATAGCACTGGTCCTAAGAAAATCCCACAGCCTACGTAACTGTCAAAAGAGCATGTTTTAATCTGAAAGTGAATTCTTGCCTGTGGAACACAGCTGCAAAGAAATATGCTATGCTTCCAGAAAGAGTTTAATCTTGAACCTCTTAGAGAAGGGGACGTTTAAGACAGCAAGAAAACAACTACATAATGACTCTGAATTAGAGTTTTCAATATTAACCTCCCACAGTCACATGATAAGAGGTATGAAGTGATTTTGAACTCATAATAAATAAAGATGAGAACAGAAAAAATAATAATGCAATGAATCAATACAAAATGGACAAACCCTTAGGCAATCTGACCAAATAAAGAAAGAAAAATCATAAGTAAATACAATGAGAAAATAAGTAGATCCCATCATCTAAAAGATTAGTGACAACTTCACAAATATGTATGATCATGGATTTGTGAATTCATAAGAAATGCACAGATTCCTCAGTACACATGTACCACCAAAATTAAACAAGAATGTATAAAACCTTCATTTCCAACATCATGGAACAAAAGTCAAGAACTAACTGATAAAGATTTTAAAATTAAAAAAGAAAGAGTAGCACTGAGAAGAGCCCAGTACCCATGAAATTCACTGCTGAATTTTAAAATTTCAGGAAGATCTCACACTGAAGTCATTAGCTTTGCCAAAAGATATTTAGATAGCAGGATTACAAAGAATGTATTTTAAGAAGTAATGCTCAACTATTGTATGGTAGGACATACTTGTAAACATATATACAGCTGCATGTTTATGTAAGAATTCGCATTTTCTACATATGAACGTAAAAACTGCAAGATTAACAAAAGTTTCAGATAACTATTTGGTGAAGGAGAAATTTTCTTTTGTTCATTGTGCTCTCTGCTCTTTCTTTTCTATTTATATCTAGTTTGGATTAGTTACTCTTCTCTCATTGCTGGGACGAATACTTAACACTCATGATGAGGAAAAGAAACATTTATTTAGCTCTCAGTTACTGGAGATTTCAGTCCATATTCAGCTGGCTCCAAGACAGAGTGGCACATGGCAGAGAACAACCTCTCATGGATGTAGCTAAGAACAAGAACAAAGGGAGAGGTAGCAGCAGCTAACTTCTGTGCCTTCCTTACATTGAAATGCAAATCACCTGCCCCAGGGGAGGCGCAACACCCACACCTACAGTAATGAAATCACAAATTCCAGAAACCACCCCATAACTGCATGAGGTTTTTGGGAGACACCTATACACAAACCATAACATTATGCCAGTGGACCCCCAAAGCTGCATGTATATAACTTTGTTCAAAGGACAATTTAGTCCATTTGTAAGATTTGCCAAGGTCCCGACAGTTTCATCATTGCTGAAAAGTCCAGGTTCCGAGCCTCCTCCAAGATTCAAGGCAAACTCTTAGCTGTGAGCCCCTGTGCAAATGAAAAGTTAAGCACATCCAACATTCACAGGCACTAGATTCACATTATCATTCCAAAAGGTATACACAGCAGGATACTATGCATTAGGACCAGTATGAGTCCAAAATTCTACAGGGCTGATCTCAGGCCTACACTGATGAGTCTCCAAACACAATGACTCTCATATCAGATATCAATTAATTTCCTTATTTCCATTGTGAATATAAAGAAGTGAACATGCAGCTGTTGAGCTGATCAGATCCTCTCTTCATACAAGTGTTGAACACAGACCTTTGTATTGTATAAAGAATATTAATTCTAGGGCTGCTCTTAGCTCTAATTTTTTGCTGATTTTTTAAATTACAAGTCATTGTCAGTGCAAAAGCTCTCTTTTCCAGAAAACATGGAGCAACTCATTAGCTGAGAAATGTGCAGGTGGGTGTGCTCTAGGGCACCAACAGATAGTTTAATTGGATACAAAATTCCAGAAGGCAATGCACAGATTGACAACATTCTTGTCCAAAATCAAGTAGATGTGATCCTTGCGTCAGAGGATACTGGTACCAAATGGTGTCAACAATTTCCAATGAAGTAGATATACCATGTATAGGACCAGTCGCCCTTTGTTTGTTCATGGAGACCTCCACTTGCAGCATTACGTATTCATTTCTGTGACTTAAGCCCTATCCCTGGTTGCAGCTCAACTTTGTCTGTAACTTTCATTAAGCTAAATATAAGTGACTATGTCAGTCATTGCCAAGTAGCTAAAGTCTGTAGTATATCCTGCACTGGTCACTGTTTCAACTAGGTTCTTTTTTACAGATATATTTATATATCTCTATATTTATATATCTATAAATATTTATGTACCTATCCCTATCTCTATCAACTATACATATTAGAAGTGTAAATTATAACTGTATGTGAACATAAGCAGTATTCTAAAAGTAAATAAAACATGTGTTTCCATATATAGAAAACAAAATCTGTCTCTCTCTTATGACTGGAAAGTGTAAATACAGTAGAAACTTAAGCCCATGGGAAGATAAAGTCAAGCGCTCCTGTTACATATTCAGGTCAGTTATGGGAGGGTAAAAAATACATCACAATTGGCCAGTTCCCCTTCTTCAGACTAAACACCATTTGACCTTTTAAAATGACTCATATATTTTGCCTTCATCTACACTTTATAAAAAATATTCATGTGCCTTTCAGTTCTGACACCTTAAATTTAAGCTCTCAGAGAGTAACTCTTGCTGAGGTTTTATTTATGCCTTTATGTTTTATTGTTCATAAGTGTCTTCTAATGGGTTTCATTGATTTGTTAATATTGCTTTTCACATTGGAGGTTGGTCCTCTGTCTAAGTGTGTTGATTTTCACATTGATTTTTAATATCTTTTATTTATTTTGTCAGAGTTGATGAAATCATTTTCAAATAAGAAAAATAAGTAATTTCAAGGAGGATTGTTTTTGTAACCTAGTAGTTACACACACACACACACACACACACACACACGCACACACACACACTATGTTTAGAGAAAGATAGCCACAGGTGAAGTGCAGAATGTTTCAATGAGGACGCAGGGGGAATCATAACGATAATTAGTGACACTTTAGTAGTGTTTACAAATTTTTAGTCATTATTAATTGTGTAGCAAATACAACTAACTCAACACACAAACGCTGTTATTTCCAATTTGTTGGTGAGGACACTGAGGCACAGACAGCCAACTTAATCAAATCCATACTCCTTTTCCATACACTGAAGAAGTTAGAGTATAAAATTAGCAGACATTTGGAGAAAGGGGACACATTCCTAACTTGTTCAGTAATCTTTTGGACAGAGACTGTGAGAGCAAACTTGCAGAACTTCACTTCTTTGCTTCCTGGACTGAAACAGATGGAGGTAGCATGATAGGGGGTGGCCCGGAGCTGGGTCTGCCCTCAGGGGCATAGTCACCGCTCATAGTGATTAGGCCTTCACTGCTAAAAGGACAACAAGGATATTATTGAGCTGAAGAAAGATCTACAGGCAAAGAATTATACTAAGCACTGAGGAAATTCTAAAAAAAATCCATTGAGAACAAAGGACTCATAAATAATCAGCAGGCAGTTCTTGCTATAGTGATGCCTGAACAAATTCAATAACATAAATCCTGACAATGAACCATGTGTATTTGGGACAAATGAGTTTAAAAAAAAATCTCATGTCACTCTAAAGCAATGCACAAACAACACCTTTGTCTGTGTCATAAGTTCTTTATAGTCACTACAATCTAACAGTAAGATTTACCATTTCTGTCTTCCATGCCCAGGTCCTACCACTATTGACGTATGCATTAGATGGCTTGAATATGATATCAATGAGAAAACAGAGATATTGTTAAAGTCTCTACAACTTTATAATGTGATTTCATGTTGATTAGCTCAATTGTCATTTAAGGCCACTATTTTTCTCCTGATGGTGTAGATAGAGGTTGAACTGGAAAGAGACCTGAATCCCAGACCACTCCATGACACAAAGTAGCTCTTATCCCACATGGAAAACGTCAACAGGATGCTGTTATTTCAAAGATATGAAAACCTAGCATTTCCACTGCTGCCTTAACACAAAAAAGCTGACATCTGGTGAAGCAATCAATAGAATTCATTGAATCTAACTTGCCCTCTTAAGTTCCTTTTTAAAAGACAGTTCTACACCTTGAAAGCATATATGGGAAATGAAGAGAACCGGAATTTTTAGGCATAAACTATGTTGCCGGGGAATGCAATCAACCCTGATAACAAACACCTATTAGCAGTTCTCACCAAATGAGAAATCCAAAGCCTATGCAAACTTCAAAATTTTGTGTGTGGTAATTTGGCAGAGGAATGAATCCTACACAGCGAGCAAGCTCTGAAGAGGAAATGCAACACATTTTTCAGCAAAATGTTTAGAGGGCTCTAGCCAGCAATCACTGTAACAGAAGAGCTAATTGGTAAGGACTCAAAAAGCTTGGGGAGCTGAAGAATTTGGAGCAAACACAAAGCCAAGGCACTATGGGCACCATGCTCATTGACCTGGTTGGAGATAACCAGACAAGACCTTGATGACTGACAAGTCTGTCCGATACAGGGAGGCCAGGAGGTCTGAACAGAGGGGAAGAGAGGCTGTTATAGAGTGGAGTGACTGGGATTCCATCCCTGGCACCACATGCCACGACCCCTCCCACTCCACCTCATTATTCCCTCTCATCCCCCACCCTATCCTGAGCATTGAGTCAGCGACTGAGTCCAGCCATGGTGGGTGGCCCACACCTGTAATCCCAGTGCTGAGGAGGCTAAAAACTGGAGAATCACTATGAGGCTCAACTACATAGCAAGGCTCTGTACCAAATATGTAAAAATTAATTGATTCATCAATTAATAAAATAAAGCATGGAGAGCACAGTGGTCAGTGGTTCAGCCAGCTGTGATGGAGAAGCCTACTCAGGTGAGGTGCCCTGAGATACACAAGTCTGAGGTCTGAGACCAAGGGAGACCAAGAGCACCGTTCGTCACGCACTCCAGCTCCCCAAACACAGAAAGCTAAGGCTGAGTTGCTGCCTTTACACACTCTAGGAACCCTGGGAGGACTCTGCTATGTGAACATTTGCCATGACCACCAGCACACGGAGCTCAGGTTATGTGACCATAGGGCTCCAGTAGTGAGAGGTTCATGCTGTAGCCAAGACACTGGCCATCCAGTGGACACACACACTGTGTATGCTAGAGGGAGTCGGGAGAGGGAACACATGACTGAGAAGAAATATATACAAGAGGGAGGGGTCTATTCTTTCCTTGTTTAACAGTTTAAAATGTTTTATCTTGTTTAGATAACTATTTTATTTTTATAATGCTTTAATAAGCTCATGTTACTTTCTTACTATTCCATTATATTTCATTTCAAAATTTACTTTTATTTATGAATGTAAACTTTATATGGACTATTTCTGTCCCCATTCTCTTGTTGGTTTAGTGATTGTTGTCATTTCTAATTGACTGTAATTATATTTCTATAGCTGGTCTGATTTTATGCCATGGTTATACCAGATAGTTATTGCTTTCCTCCAGGGAGAGCTGGGGAGTAGGATCAGAGCTGCACAGAGCATGGATTACAGCTTCACTGCTGGCGAGCTAGACTGAGACTCTCTCTAATGGTGAGAAACTTCACCGTTGTCTAGCTGTTATCTATTCTTGCTTGAATCATGAAGATAATTCAATAGAGATAATGAGAGAGACTGAAGCCAAACCTGATGATATATACCCAGGTATCCATAATTAGGGAGGACCTGAAGTTCTCTGGACTTTCACATTCCTCCATATAGCAACAACAGAGATAAAACAAAATAAACAACAACAACAACAAAGAAAACTGACATGAGCACAGACTTTAATGAGATCTGCAGTACCCTTCCTATATCCATGACCTCTAAAAACTGATTCTAACAGCATCAAAGTGGAAGAAAGCTTGAATAAACATTCAAATAATGATATTATCAGCAACTCTAACACTTAACCAATAAACCCAGTATTTCTCTCTTCTACATTCTTCAAGACATCAAGATAATTTTTGTGTCTGTTATTTGCCTATTCTAGACATGTCACTTAGTAGAAAAAAATGTGCTCTTCTGTGATGTTCCACTTAGCATAATGTTGTTTGGGTTCATTGGTGAGGTAAGATGTATTACAGCATCGTTCATTTTTTATAGTCAAATATTTCATTCTAGGTATTTGCTGTATTTTGTCTGCCCTTTCTGATGCTCATGGATAGTTGGTTCGTTTCTTCCCAGTGGCTACGTGAGTGATACTATGAGCACTGAAGTACAAGTGTCAATTTGAGTTGCTGCTTCAGTGTCCTATGTTTCATGCCCATAGGACAAAAATTTCAGTACCCATATTTCTTTTATCTTTTTCTTTTTACTTTTTTTTTTTGTCTTTTTGAGACAGGGTCCCGCTATGTAATTCAGGCCGGCCTTGACCTCATTTTTGTGGACCAGGCTGGTCTCGAACTCACACTTATCCTCCTGCCTCTGCCAAGTGCTGTGATTACAAGCGTGCACCTCCACACCCAGTTCCAGTATCTATATTTCTATGTTTGTGAGAAATCGCCAAAATATTCTGCAGCTACTTTACCACTTAGTATTTCCACCAATAATGTAGAGGGTTTTAGTGTTTCCATATTCTCACTATTTTTTTTATATTTTCCAGTTTTATAAAAGGATGATGCCTATAACGGTGTAAGGTGGGATAGTTTTGTGATGTCTATTTTCATTTTCGTAGTGACTTATAACACAGAGCTTCTTCTTCATGTTAGGGATAATTTGCTTATCTCAGTTGGAAATATAAGTATTGAGGTTTTTGGGTTTGGGGGAATGCTTTATTTGTATTTCTTTTTGAAATTTAGGAGTTTATTAGGAACTCAGTTATTTTCCCCAAAACATATATTTGCGGAAGCACTAAAGTTCAACCTGACAGTGTCTGTACATAGATAAGCTCATATATTGCCATCCTTGTAGGAGGAAGGAAACACAAGCACACAAGAATGCAGTCAGAAGGCGACGACCTACAAGCTACTAATAAGGGCCTCAGGAAAACCAAGCTAAACCGAAACAGATACAGCCAGACAAAAACAATGACAAAAATGTTAGCACGTTGCTCATGGAAATTCCAGCCTGCAAGCTATTAGAAAATAAATCTCTTCTGTGCCACCCAGGATGTGATAGTTTGTTAGAGGAATTCTTGAAAATAATAAATATTTATGCATAGCTATGAAATTTTAACTTTATCATGCTTTATTTTCAAAAATTATTCACATTGTCAGTTGCCTTTCTCTCTCTCTCTCTCTCTCTCTCTCTCTCTCTCTCTCTCTCTCTCTCACTCTCACTCTCTCGTACTCTCTCTCCTTCCCTTTTTTTGAGGAACCAGAGGTTCTAACTCACAACCTTGCACTTGCCAGGCAGGCACGTGTGCCACGAAGCAATCTCCCTGGTCCTTAACATCTATTTTTATTGAAATTTTTAACTTATTTACATAAAAAATTACTAGTAAAAATAAATCACTAATGCCATTATGCTTTTTAAAACCTGTTACAATTTTGTTTGGAAGAACTGAGGATTGAACTAAGGCTCTTGCACCTGACAGGCAAGCGCTTATTCTACTGAGCTATCTCCCCAGGCCCTGTCACACTTTTAATGTTTATAATTTTCCTTATTACTGCTTACTTTGGGTAGCAAAGTTTTGAATGTGAAACACTTTCCTTTTCCCTTTTCTCTCTCCCCTATTGCTTTTTCCTTATTTCCCACTTCTACTCCCTGATTTTTCTTTCTTATTTTCACCTATCATAAGCTTATATATTTAATATCTTAAATTTACTACAATATAATGAAGTTGACAGTCAATATAACTATGTAAGCATAAGATCTGTACCAATATCGCATTATATTTTTGTTATCACAAAGTATCTTTAAATGCTATATGTGAACTAGCAGTGATTTGTTAGTACGTGTTAGGCAGTTGTCTTTTTAAACACTGTAGAAAATTTTAAAATAGGGGAATTACAAATAATAAAAAAATAGTTTTTATTTTGATTGCGTAGTTATCTTAACAAGAGATCTTTATATTTTCACATTGCTTTGAGTCATTCTCTGGCACGCACTCATTTCAACCTGAGGGATTCTATTTTGTATTTATTTCCTTCTTTTTTCTTTGCATTTTAGGGAAGGGTCTACAAGGTGTTCAGAGTCTCACTACTAGATCAGACTCCTAGTGATCCAGCTGTTTGCAGCCTCCCAAGAGCCAGGATCACAGACGTGCGCCACCTCAATTGCCTTCTCAGGCCCAGGGCTGGCACCGCAGGCCTGGGGATCAAATTCCCTGCCTCTGTGCCTACTTTCACGTACTTCAATCTGGTGGACTATTTGGCCAGCCCAATATTATGTTTCTTGTACAATAATTGCAATGGTAAAGCCCTTCCTGACTATTGTATATTAGGGAAAGCCATAACTTATCCATAACTTAAAAAGATGATTTTTCTGGATGATGAATTTAACCACATATTTCCTCTGAGTATGCTCAATGCATCATCTATTGAAACCTCCCATCCAGGACGGTGGTATGCTATCAGCTAACATTCCCATTAACAAGCAAACATGTATGATTGTTCACTGCTTTAAGATTCTTTCTCTTTGGGTTTAACAACCTCATTTAAAAGCTTATTGCTGTGAATTCTGTGAATTGATCCTAGATGTAGTTGTTTAGAACTTCTTGAATATGTGGATGTTTATCTTTTATGATACTTTGGAAATTTGTCCCACCACTCCTTCAAATATGTATGTCTCTGTCTCTCTGTCTTTCTCTTTCTCTGTCTCTCTCTCTCATCCCTCAGATTACCTTCCCTTTTTCTTTTTTCCATCTGCTCCATAGGGATGATGATCTTACTTGTTCATTCTTCTTTGTGTCCGTGGGAGTTCTCCTTCTTGCTCCTATCTGCTCTTGGACCATTTATTGAGTTCTCACATATACATGTACTTCTTCATTTCTATTTAACAAATTTGTATAAATTATGTTTCCTTGATTTCATTTGATTTCTGGTAATCTGATTTCTATTAGCTCTTCATATGTTTTTCTCTCTACAAGCACACTTAAAACAGAAGTTTAATGTTTGTTTCATAGTTCTGGTGTCTGAGCAATGTTTAATCCCATGAATCATTTTCCCTGAGGAAGCATGCTATCTTGAAGTTTTTCTAGGTCTTGTACCTTGTTTTATATTAGACATTTCCAAGAAGAAGGGAACACAGGAAAGCTGGAGGAGAATGTGAGGGAGAGCACAGGGGAGGGGCGAGGTGCAAGTGTATGAAATGCACCAACCCCGCCTATGCTTGAAACACACACTCACAGAAAACTTAGCATTTGAATATGACAATATGGTGATTGTGTTAATTCGATTTTTCCTCATCTACAGGGTTTGATATGTTGTTGATACTTCAAACACTGGCATTTGTCTGTTTATTTTCCTAAATACTTTTAGAGGGGAATGTAGAAATCAAATTTAAAAGGATATATGTCCTTCCTATATATTTGAAGAAGAAACATGCTTATTGCAGTTATTTGTTAATAATGGAAAAATATTCATATTTTGGGTGACCTCAAGGATGTGATACCATAATCATATGCAGCATGTAAATTATAATGAGCATGAGACTATTCTCTTAACATATACACCAGGATTAATTTGTTATGTGGGCTGGGGAGATAGCTCAGCTGAATAAGTGCTTGACTGGCAAGTGCAAGGACTTGAGTTCAATCCCTGGTTCTGGAAAAGAAAGAAAGAAAGAAAGAAAGAAAGAAAGAAAGAAAATAGGTCTAGCTTAGTGTGGTTGTGCATTGTAATTGCAGCACTTGGGAGGCTGAGGCAAGAGGATCGGTGTGAGTTCGAGACCAGTCTGGGTTACAAAGGTGGGTTCAAGGCCAGCTTGAACTGCATAGCAAGACCTGGTTTCAAAAAAAGACCAAAAAAAGTAATTATTATCTGCTTATATGTTTCTGTAATGAGCATACTATTCACAAATGAGTGTGTTTTGTTTTGTTTTTTTCATTTTATGTATTTAGTACAAGGTCTCATTACACAGATTGGACTCATTGCGATCCTTCTGTTTTCACCCTCCCCAGCACTAGGATTATAGCTATGTGCCACTACGCCCACACTGGGTTGCTGGCTGAGACCTCCCCCCCTTCCGTGCCCCTAGGCATGGGAGAGTGGCATACTCGACCAAGGATCAAACCCTGTTCCCTGTGCTTGAGAAAGCAGGTGGTTCGTCTGCTGAGCTATCTCATCAACCCTCATAAATGTTTTAACATAATCATGTGCAATCCTTAAAATAAATTGATACCAAACAATATATTAATATCACTATAATTATTTTATTATATGTTCTGCAAAAGCAAGCACTTGTACAATTATTTTAACAAAGAGGGAAATACCCATATCTCTTCAAAAAGTTTAAACCAGTTCACGTTTACCCACCAGTATTAGTATATCTAAAAGCTAATTTTTATATTGGTGATAATTGCAAATTTGAGAGCACTCAGTAATTTCTAAACTATAATCTTGTATTGATTCTTTTAAATATGCTAAGAAGTAGGCATGAAGGTGTCACTATCCTAATTGTTCAAATGAGAAAGTAAAAAAACATAGACAAATCACTCGGTCAAGTACAGGCTATAAATTAGGAAATTAAAGCTTCCAAAAGTTAT
The DNA here is from genome assembly GCA_004027025.1 of Myocastor coypus. NCBI lineage: Eukaryota > Metazoa > Chordata > Mammalia > Rodentia > Myocastoridae > Myocastor > Myocastor coypus. Next base: position 98,683 of record PVJA010000093.1, on the reverse strand, counting down.
TTTCAATATTCAGCCATTTTTATACATCACATTAATATACAACTGTGTGATGGTTGAACACTTGTAAGGATGTGTGAAATAGTATAACAAAGTGTAGTTAGCAATTCCAGTGTAATGGAACGAAAACTCATGAAAATGCTGTCATATTGCAGACACGTTAGCTGCTAATTGCGTATTGCTGAACTTTCCAAATATTTTGCTCAAAAAAATTAGAATAGATGTAAAGTCAGACCTCCAGGTACAAAATGTTATGAAATGGAAATAATTTCTGAATACATGAAAACTCACGTCTTTCTTGACACACAGAGTACCGTAGGTCCCACGGATTTGAGAGAACTCGTGGATCTCACTATGCTGTAGTGGAGAGGGAATAGGTTTTAAAAAAATCTGCAAACATCTAAGTACTGTTTGACTTTCTCTTCTTGGCCTTAAGTAACTCTGCTTTTGCAGAGAATTAAAGTTTTACATAGTTATACATATAGATATTGATATCAATATCCATATAGATATATAATGCCTCCATATCAAGATGACTGATTCTTGGGCAGGGGTTGCAGGTCAGTGACACAAGTTCCTGCTTGGCAAAAGCAAGGACCTGAGTTCAAGTCCCAGTACCAAATAAATAAAATTTAAAAAGGTGACTGATTCTTGACTTCTGGAACCTTCATATATGCTGCCATACACAGTAAAATGAGCTGTGCATCTGAGCTGAATATATTGGGGTTGGAGCATTTCCTAGACTCATCTGAGGGAATCTACACAAAAGGGTGCCCAGAGGATGGGTTAAGTCAGAGAGTGAGGAAGGTAAGGATTACTGAAGTATTAGTGAAAGAGGAGATAGATGGTGTTTCTAGTTTTGAAGGTGAAAGAAACACTCATAGATAAAATAGGTAACTTAAAATTATGGAAATTATAAAGACGTGAATTCACCAGAAAACTGTAGGCAGCTAGGACTGTAATTTTATTCTGCAAAGTTGAATTTTTGCCTTCTAACTTCTTGGACTATGTGATAAATTCAATAATTTAGGTGAACCTGTCATCTTGGTCTGGTAAATATGTACCGTTTGTAATGTCATATCAATTATTACTATACTCTCTTTAAAGTCTTTCTTTCTTTCTTTCTTTCTTTCTTTCTTTCTTTCTTTCTTTCTTTCTTTCTTTTTTAATTGCCAGCTCGGCCTGTCCTGGGGTGTGGGGCTGGCGCAGCATGTGGTGCAGGGGACTGAACCTCCATCCCCGCGATTGCCTAAGCTTTCCTAAGCAGGAGCTTTAGACCTCTAAACAATCTCGCTGGCCCTAAAGTATTTCTTTTCTAAAAGGTAATAAAAGAAAACAAGAGACAAGAACAAAAATTTAAGATTTCTTGGAAGCATGGGATAATATTCAATCACGTGTCCCAACTTGCATAACTATATCTGTTAAACTGACCAACAGATTTTGACAATGAAAATAGATAATAGTTAAGCATTCTTGTTTTGAAAATTTGTAATGTGTGTATTGTACATTATCATGTTTCTGTCCTTGCTTTTGGTTATCTTGCTCTTGTTTTTGCTCTTCAAAATAAAAATCATTTTTTAAAAGAAGAAATGGAATGGTCTTGGGGTGAATATAAAACATCTAATACAGTTAACATATTTAAGTAAAACAACTTACTTTTTTGTATGTGTTTACTTTTTGTATTTTAGTTCATTAAGTTTATGAAATAAAAAATCCAATTTAATAATTAAAAATATTTTAGGTGAATAATTTTTTTTTGTCTTTTTGAGACAGGGTCTCGCTGTGCAGTTCAGGCTGGCCTTGAGCTCACTTTTGTACCCCAGGCTGGTCTCGAACTCGCACCGATCCTCCTGCCTCAGCCTCCCGAGTGCTGGGATTGCAGGCATGCCCCACATTGCCTGGCTCCTGCATAATACTTTTCCTAATGCAGGTCATCATTTTTTTTTCTTTCATGGACCCTGCTCTCAGGGCCATATTCTTCATATGTCTCAAAACAGTCCTTTTGCCACATTATACAAAAAGTTTTATTTATTATTTATTTAATTCACAATATTTTATATCTACTCTGAGAATTCTTCTGTCATTCATTTACAAGTCAATTGTATAAATTTTACATATTTTAGGGGTTTTTGTTTTATTTTGTTTTGTTTTGTGGTACCAGGAATTGAACTCAGGACCTTGTGATTGCCAGGCAAAAACTTATTCTACTGAGCTATCTCCCCAGCCTAGGGTTTTACATTGATCTCTCAGTAATTGATTGTTATATTAATTCCGGGAAGAAACCACACCATAATTTTAAATATTTTCTAAATTTGCAAGGTTGTGTTGTAGAGCTGAGAATGTGGTCCACACTGGTGAATGCTTCACACGGGTATGAGAGGAATGAGTGTTATGTTCTACTAGAGGAGGATGTCTGTGGGTGTCCATCACATCGCATGTAGCTGCCTCATGGCACTGAAGGGACCAAGGTTGATCCTCCTGGTTTTCTGCTTAGTCTAATAACCTCTAACAGCAAGTTGTTAAGGACTTCTCCTACATCAGTGGGTTAAGATTTTTCTCCTTCCATGTAACAGATTGGTATCATGTAGTATCATACTCCATTGCAAAGGTAAATACATGATAAGACATTTTTCCATTTTTAAAATGTTTATATCTATATGTTTACAGTACACAAAACTATCCTATAAATATATGCCAAAATTCTTTCGTTTTAGTATTTTTTCTTCAGACTTGTTCCATCATTGAATACCTGATCATGATTTGTGAGAAAAGCTCAGTCAGTGTTGCGTCAAATATTTCCTGTTACGTTCTCCATGCTACCTTGTTATTTTTATTATGTACTTGCCAGATCATTGGTGGTAGAAACATAGTTTGGAGATTTTGTGCTCTGATGCTCTCAGTTTCTGTTTTTTTTTTTTTTTTTTTTTTTTTTTTTTTTTTTTTGTCTTTTTGAGACAGGGTCTTGCTATGCAGTTAAGGCTGGTCCTGAGCTCACTTTTGTAGCCCAGGCTGGTCTCGAACTCGCACAAATCCTCCTGCCTCAGCCTCCCAAGTGCTGGGATTACAGGCGTGCGCCACCACGCCCGGCTCAGTTTCTGTTTTGGCATTCTCAGCTTTGTAGAATTTTGACTGATATTTCTTCAAGCTCAAAGGTTGTTTTACCAGTCATTTCTAATCAACTAATCAGCCAATCTAAACCATTTCTCTTTTCTATGGCAGAATTCTTTTTCTCTCTATCCTTTCCTGTCTTTATTTTCCTATCTTCCCTTTTTCTGCCTTTTATTTTTATTCCCCATCTCTCTCTCTGTCCCTTCCTCTCCCTCTCCCTGTCTCTCTCAACTTTATATCTAGTTCTTTCTTATGTTTTCTTTATCTTTTATCTGCTTTTCATTGTATTAATTTTCTCACTGTAATTATTCACGTTGCTTTCAATTTCCGGTTTTCCATCTTTATCATGTCTGGTACTGATACTTCACACTCCATAATGCAGCTTATTTACATATATTTGTTTTGTTATTGATTTTTTTTTTCAGTTTAATGTGCTTTTCAGCTCCAGACTGATGGCCATACATATCTGAAGTAAAACAGACACAGAAATTAAACAAAACAAAACAAAACAAAACACCTGGTGCCTTTTAGAAGGAAAGAAAAAAGATATATTTATGTATTCATACAGCACAGCTTGGACAATTTTATTGCTGATTTTTGTGGCTCTAGTGAAAGTAGCAATTAATGCTTAAATATGTTTTCCATTTCAATTTTTGTACTTTTTTTGACCAATTTTGCACTTATAGCTGACAGTCTGTTCAAATAACTTGTATACCACAATATGTAACATAAGAACCATTGTTTGAAATCCTATTATTTTGTTTAGTGAATGTCTGTAATGTCCTATATAATTTCTATTTTTCTTTTACTAAATTTTTATATTTAAAAAATAAAAATAACACCTGATGCCTTTCACCTGTTAGAGTTCAGGATTGGTTTTGTTCCAGTACTGGTTTTTACATTGACTTCTTTGAGGAAATGCTGTGATGTTTTGCATTCTTCTGCCTGTTTCTTTGACACACCGTGTACATGTTTCCGTTGTATCTTAGGGAACTAAGAAGAGTTTTTGATTTTTCAGTTTGATAATATTTTTCATTGTTGCTAGGATGGAGTGACTATTGGAAACCATAAAGGATAATTTACATTTTATTATTATAAGGAAAACTTTTCTAATCAAATTTTAATAAGTTGTTGAGATTTACTTAGAGAAAAAAGATTGTGTGTAAAGCATGTAGGCAATATGGCAAAAAATAAATATGATTCAAAGTGGTATTTGAGAACTGTTAAGCACATATATAAGTTTCTAAGAGAAAAATGATCAGAATAAATTATTACTAGACATCAAGAAGTACTTTTAAGATATCAAGTATATATACATTAACCAATTGATCTACACAATGCCAATGATTTTTTTTTAATGTGGAATGTTTTACAGATTCAAATTCTTTTCCTAAAATATATATGGAATAACTATGGTCAATAACAGCTAAGGCTAAAGATATTGGTCATTTTATGCTAGATGCAATGTTCAGTATAGACTAAATTGAATTGATACCTATTGGCTTTGCTTTCCATATATATATATATATATATATATATGTATGTATATATATATATATATATATATATATATATATATATATATATATATATATATATATATATATATATATATATATATATATATATATGCAGGCTAAATACGTGCCTGCAAAGTTGTCATTTTCCTCTTATTTGAGCTTGTGAAAATGTACGGATTTCAAGTGAGACTAATGTAAGGATCATGAAATTAGGAGACTATAATAACGCATGTGTCTAATGTATGGATGGACAGGGCTAATTTTAGCTCTGCAACATTATTGCAACCTTCACTATAAGACAAACATAGTTCAGTGAAATAGGCTTGGTGATGGCATCCACGTAAGAGTGACAGGTTTTGCTGTGGACTAAAAGGACAAAAGGAAAAATTGCAAGCGATTGTTGGTGTACATAACAAAGGTTGAGAAAACTTTAAAAATGTCAAAATAATAATGATTATAAATTGTATTAGTATGTCTTCAATTCAAAACATCTGGAGGAAAGTATGTTTTATATTCTTATCACAAAGCAGCTATAAGCACCTAAGATAATGTATCAAATATATACCCTGAGCTGATTAAATCACTACATAAGATACTTAAGTATCACTTTCCATTCCATAAACATATTTCCAATTAAATTCAAAATGAAGAAACACAACATTTGATGGTACTGCTATTAAGTATTTTTACTAAAATATGTGATGATGTTAATTATAATTTGGTGCTTTTATTCAAGCAAGTTAGAATGTTCGGAGAGCCCCAAGGAACAGCTGCATTATATATCTTTTAAAAGATATAAGGATCACTTTCAAAAACAAAAATTCAGAGAATCTTCATGAAATACAACAGTGAACAAATTTGTGACCTTTAGATACAGAAAAAAAAGATTTATATTGATGGCTACATAATCTATGCTTGTGGAAATAATAAACTTAAAATAGAAAACATCATGCATACTAAGCTTGTACAATTTAGAAATTCCACTCACCAGTAATATGCACTACAGGGAAATTTATGCTCTGAGGAATCTATGCAGGAGTGCCATCTGATGTGAGAATAGTCACATTTTTGAACATCTGCATGTGAATGCCAACAAATTATTGAGAAGTATCCATGACAGGACATGTGCAACGTGTCCGTGCTTTGAAGTGGGGGAACGTGAATGCGCCTGAGGGAGACCACGCCAATGAGGAAAATAGGAGGCTGTGTGTGTATGCGGGCAAGTGGTTTGCCCTCACTCACCACATCTGGAATGGGTAAGTGCAGAATAAAGCATCAGACTTGTTTAAATTCTAGTATGTGCATACTTAATGATGATATCAATTTTAGAGTAAGCTGCGCCAAAAAAAGAATGCATAATTAATTACAATGGAAGAAATATCTTTCAAATAACATAGAATAGGAAGGAACATCAAATGCTGCTTTAAATCATGTCCTCATCTGTCTTGTACCTGTCAATGGCCACTGAGACCTGACCTGTGATGAAGTAAAGCGAAAAGGGTCTTCAAAGGAGGGAGGATGGATTATTATGGACTTTCTGTTTTGGGGGAATCTCTATGTTACTGGTTAAATTGCATGTAAAGTGAGTGCAGTATTTTTATTATTTTAAATTTTGTTTTAAATGGTGAAAACAAAAGCAAAAGCAAAAACAAATAATGAAAATAAGAACAGAAACAGCGCAACACACAATGCATATGGTATAGAATTTCAAAAAGAATGAAGAATAGACACTTAACAATGGTTGTTATGTTATGTATTCTTATCATCAAATATGTTGGTCAGATTATTAGGGGCAGAGTTCTAAGCCTAAAATGGTTTAGCATAGCATCTTATTCTAGCAGGGACTGAGGCAGAAATCAGCTCACTTTGACCCCTGCCTGCCGTGCTTCGGTGATAGGGGGAAGCTGAGCTACGTCTCCCGCTTGGCCTTGCCTGAATTGCCTTCTTCTCCACTCCTTGCCCTGTCTTGCTAAAACTTTAAAAGTATGAAAGAGATAAAGGAAAAAGCAGGGCCAATTGTCTTAGTTACTCTTCTTTCATTGCTGAGACAAGTACCTGACACCCAAAAGGAAGGGAGCAAAGCTTTATTTAGCTCATAGTAAGTGGAAGTTTCAGTCCATGCTCAGCCAGCTCCAAGGCAGACTGTTACATGGCAGAGAACAGCAGTTCATGGCAGCAGAACAATTGCAACAGAGGCAACCGACCAACCAGGGCAACAGAGAGCAACAGAGAGAGTCTGTTTCTCTTTTTCTCTTATATTACATTCAGTCTCTCCACCACAGGATATCTGCCTCAGATCACACCCATAATCTCAGCAGTACTAAAACACATAATCCAAACAGTAAAACACATAGTCCCAATAAGTCATGAGTTAGTCTCAAACTCTATATGTTCCTCTCCCATGAGTGCTAGAGGCCTTGGGAGGACAACTAGACACAAACCATACACACCAATTAAAGAAAGTAAGAGTTAAACCATATGCCCTCATGTTGCTATAAATCTCTTTATCTGGGCAATGACCCTGTAACCAAAGATAGGCACTGCATTCTAACCTGGTTACCATGGCAACTTAGGAACCTACATAAGCTAAAATGGTACAAAGAACTAGGCCTTTGTGTTCCCAATTTAGAATGGTGAAGCATGTCAGTCACAGTCTAATTAAGAAGGACTATGATATTCCTATAATTTGGTATCCTATAATTTAGGCAAAGTGGGGCTGCTACAAGATTACCAGATATAATATTCAAGATTGGTTCAATAATTAAACATGAACTCTTTTCAATAAATTTTATTTTCTCTTGTACTTTTTACTTTTAGTTTTTAACTTATTTTACAGAGAGTGTAAGGCTGGCAAGATAGTTCTGAGGTATAAGCACCTGCTGAGTTATGGGCAGTGACCAGGGTTTGACTCCCCGCACCGCATGGCCTGCTGGGCCCACCCACAAGCACACTGAGCCAGCCACCAATTCCAAGCATGGTGGTGAACACCTGTAATCCCAGCGACTGGGAGGGAGGCTGAAAACAGGAGGATCACCATGAATCCATATTGCATAGTGGGACCTGTACCAAACACAAAATTAATTAATTAGTTATAATACTAATTGATATGACATTAGAAATGGTACATGTTTAGAAGAACAAGGTGAGAAGGATTCAACCATGATTTTTGTATTGCACTTTGCTGTCTTTTATGCAGTTACTGAGATTATAGATACTAGAATATAGAAATAGTTTAAGTGAAAATTTTAATTGTTAACTGCTACTTTCAAAAAACTGATGGAAATTAGTACTATCATCTTCTCAGCTGTCCTGGATATGTACTTGCACGATATTTCCCTCTTCCTTTTTCCTGTCTTTTCTCCTTCCTCTCATTTTTGCTATTTATTCTTTATGTTCTGTTTCTTTCCATCTTACTATGTTGATTATTCCTTTCAGATTTTATTTCTCTCTTCAGGTCCTTACACTTGGAAAAAATACAAAATTTACACATGTAGGTCTGATTTATTTCACTTATGAGTATTGCCTCTAGCTGTACCCATTTACCCTTAATGGCCTCAAGTTTATCTTTTTATGTGTCTGAGTAATATTCCATTGTATAGAAATAATACATGCTTTCTACCTGTTCCTGAGGTGAAGAGCATTTTGTTTTTACCAAGCATTGGCCATAACAAATTGAGCTGCTATAAACATGAGTGTACATATATCATTGTAGTATGACATATCCAGACCTTTTATAAAAAATACCCAAAAGGGGAGTAGTGAGATTGAATGGAACTTCCACTTCTAGTCTTTGGAGGAGTATCCATGCTGATTTCCACAGTGGTTGTACAGGCTACGGTCCCACAAACAGTAGAGAAGTGTTTCTTTTCTCTCCACTGTCTCTCCAGAATTTGTCATTAGTTGATTTCTGGATGGCAGCCATTATTTCTATAATGAGATGATATCTCAATGTTGTTTCAATTTCTTGAATAACTCATATATGGAACATTTTTCCATGTATTTATTTTCCATTTGTGTTTTTTCCTCAGAGAAATATGTATTCATTTCTGATGGCCACTTTTGGATTGCATCCATGAATTTTGGGCATCTGATATGTTTAGTAGGTTATATATTCTAGATAGAAGTCCTTTGAGTGATTGTTGATTAAACTTTTCTTTCCAATTTTTGGGTTGCCTTTATCTGATTTGATCATTCTTGGTGTGCAATTGGGAGTATCTGCAAAGAGAATAGCTAAACACCCTGTATTTCTGAGATACTGGCACATATAGTATTATTTTCCATTCTTTGAGTTTCAGGCTATGAATTTCTTTCTGCATTAAATGTATTTCTCAAAGTTAGATTAAACATCTTCACCAGTCTATTTCTTTTAATTGCTGAATTGAGTCAATTTACATTGATAGTTATAATTCATGTGTACTGGGTTATGGTTGTCATGTTATTTTCCTTCTGCTGGTTCCCTACTTTTCCTGTTTGTTTGCCCTGTTTGGTGTTCTTTTATTTCTTTTCGTTCTTTGAGTTGGGGTAATTTTGATGTCTTTAAAGAATATCTTTTAGTATTCTTTGTAGAGTTGGCTTGGTTATCATGAATTTCTTTAGCTGTTCTTTGTCATGAAAGCATTTTTTTCTCTGCTAATTTTAAAGAACATTATTGCAGGTGACCTCAGTATGAGTTGGAAATTTGTTTTCTTGTAGGACTTCAAATACTTCATTCCATGGGAGGGCTTGTGGGTTAGCTCAGTTGCTTAAGTGCCTGGGCAGGCAAGCCCAGTCAGGAACAGGGAACCACATTTTGATTCCCAGCTTCAAGTGTCTTACCAGACACACTCTGAAGGCAGCCTGAGCCAGTTGAAAAAAATCATATATATATATATATATATATATATATATATATATATATATAGAGAGAGAGAGAGAGAGAGAGAGAGAGAGAGTTTCTCAAATTCTTAGCTCCAGCATTTTCTTGACTTGATGGTTGATGGTTTGGGTTGAGAAATCTGCTGTTATTCTGTTGAGCTTTTCTTTAAATGCAATCTCTTTCCTTTCATTAGCAGCTTTTAGTATGTTGTTCTTGTGCTGCATTTCTGGGATCTTTACCATTATACATCTGGTTGTAGTTTTATTTTGGTTGTCACTATTCGAAGTGCTATGTGTCTCAGTGAGTGACAAATTGTTTCCTCAAATTTGGAAAGTTTTCTGCTACTATTTCTGCAAATGTTATTTTATGGCACTTACATGGACTTCTTTTTCATTGATGCCTATTTGTCTTATGTTGTTCATCTTTGCGTCATCTTGTGGCTCTTGAATTATTATTTCCTGGATCCTTGTTGTATTTAAGAAAATTTTCCTTTCCTGTTCACCATTTCCAATGATGAATGCAAGATCTGAAAGTTTATCTTCACTTTCACTCAAATGGTTTTGCAAACACGTGATGGACTTTTAAATTCCCTGTAGATCTCTTTGAATTGGCTTCATGCATTCTATTTCTTTCCTACATTGCTCATTCAAGATTTCCATCATTATCCCACTCTCTTCAATTTTGTAAAGGAATGTCTTCTTTAGAAATGCTTAGTAATTCTTTCATTATAGTTATGATTTCATTTTTACCTGGGATCTTGTTTCTGATCTTATTTCCTTTATACCCTTCTGAAGTCATTTCACCTTAGTTTCAGAGATTTAAGGTGTGTGACTTCCAGTTATTTCTACATTGATGTCTCCTGGAATTGTGCTTTATAGCCTTGAGGCCTGAGATTGTATTTTGCTCCCTCAATCTGTCAATTTCTATTTCAGAGATAAGACTTTATTTTGATTTCTTTGATACTTTCCTGTGAAATTTTGATAGCAGGTAGTTGTATCACTGTAATCAGAGCCTCTCCTTAAACAGTTTGCTCCTTCGGTATCTCTACTGACTCAGAAATTCTTGTGTTGTTTGTATTCCAATATTTTGTCTTCTTTATTGATTGAGAGTAGGGTATTGATTTCCCTTTGGTCCTGTCTTCTATTCTTGTGTTTGAGTGTTGAGTGTATTACTCAAGTACATACAGATATTATTGTGCAAGGGACATGTGCCTAGGGCACAAATGATATGCTCATTGCAGTAGTACAATTAGCAATGCTGATAGCAGCATGTGAAATTTATTAATTAATTAATTAATTTTTTTTTTCTTTTTGAGGCAGGGTCTCTCTATGCAGTTCAGGCTGGCCTTCTTGTAGCCCAGGCTGATTTTAAACTCACACTAATCCTCCTGCCTCAGCTTCCCAAATACAGGGATTACAGGTGTGAACCACCACTCCTGGCTCATCACATGAAATTTAAAAACATACAAAGTTTGATAACTAATATTTTGTATTTTTGACCATAGGACCAAATGCTATAATTATATAATAAAGCATAGCATAAATTTGGAATTTGTATGTAAACTTGTTTCCCTGAGTTCTGTCTGGGTACCTGCACTTCATGTACCTGGAGACTTCCAGGCAGACTACTTCACCTAAGTTACCTCCTGATCCCTCTGTGTAATGAGGATCCTTTCTGTAGTTCCTGGCCACAACATAGGCTTCATTTCACCTAGCCACATGCCTCTGTTCCTCCTTCTACATCTACCCGGCTAAATTCAGCCAATCCAGGCCTCTAGTCCTCCTTATAGGGCCTTACCACCAGTCTTGGCCTGCTGGACCCAGTTGCTCACCTTTCTGAAACTTTTAAGATATTTTTCTTCCTTTGAGTGAAGTGCACTAACATTTGGTATCTTTGTGGAACTAAAAAATTATCAAATCCAGAAATCTTGTTGAGTATAACAAACATAGTAGGTTTTGAGAAATACACCAAACTACAACAAAACAAACTGCTTCCTTAAAAGTCTCAGCCAAGGATCAGGATGTAGGTAAAACTGGAATCAGTGGGCTCAGGTTCTTCATTACACCCAAATTAAATGATGCAGAGAGTAAAGAAGGAGAGTTTTAAAGATATGAGCTATGAGCTCAAATTATATTCTCAGTTTGACTTCAATGATTTCACCCAACATGCAAGAAAAATTTATAACCTAATCTTTTTTTTTTCAAATTTACAGATATCATGCATTTAAAATACGAAGCATTTAATTTCTCTTAAATTTTACTGCCTCTCCCGTGAACAAATAACTTCAGCTGCATCAAGGGAACAATTCAAAAATAATGTACCCAGAAACTATCTCCTCCTGCACCTGGAAAGAGGCCTCAGGTTAGTTATCTAAGTTGGAATTCGGGCTGACAGTAATGCAATGATCCTTTGCAAATCACGCTGTAGAAGTTAAATCACCATATGTCATCACAGATGGCACACTGGTAGGAGAGAGCTGTGATATTTTAGAAGACAAAATAGAGTCAAAAGCACTTTAAAAGGTTAACAAGAGGGTCAAGAAATATGATCTAACAGCATTATATAAAAACATTTTGGCTTTTAAAAAGCAAACATTGAGCCGGGCGTGGTGGCGCAAGCCAGTAATCCCAGCACTCGGGAGGCTGAGGCAGGAGGATCGGTGTGAGTTCGAGACCAGCCTGGGCTACAAAAGTGAGCTCAAGGCCAGCCTCAACTGCATACTGAGACCCTGTCTCAAAAAGACACACACACAAAAAAAATATAAATAAATAAAAAGCAAACATATAGAATTGAAAAAAAAAAGTCTGTGTTTGAAAAGTTTTGAAATGAAAGGTCATTGCTTTTCCTGACCACAACATCAATTTAAAGCAATAAAATAGACATGAGAAGGTAGTTGAGTTCAAAGTCACTAAAAAAAACAAAACAAAACAAACCCATGTGGTTTTGTATCTTTGCTCTAATCATTTGAAAAAATGGTAATAAAATGCTCCCATAAAAAATAAATAAGACAGGAAATCAATTTTGTGGGGATGAAAAATATTTTTCTACTAATGGGTAGAGTGGAACCTGGAAGCCGCAACTCAATATTCCAAGTGGTAATTGAAGCTGAAGAGAGAAACACCCCATGATCTGCACAGCAGAGTCAAATATGGTAGCAGAAAAGAGAAAGGGACAATGGGACCGGTAAATAGAACTGGTCTGAAATGACGAATACTATATTTTCCAATCTGACTGTCACTTCCACATCTGTTTCCTCGTGCAATAGAACTATGACACTTTAATACCATAGGCATACATGGACAGATAAGCTCCAGCCTTCAAGGAAAGTAACCTTTCCCAAGGTAGGTTATAACTATTCTCAGGGGTACTAGAAACTTAGACAAAGATACTCCTATTGTGGAATTTGATGGTCCCCTCTCCAAATATTATTATTTCACTCCTGACTTTGAAATGAACATTTTGACCATCGGCCTTAAAAAGAAATTCTAAGAAATTATGAAAAAATATATCACTTATGAGAATATTTTGAGAGGAAAAAATTCAATGCTATATAAAGAGAGGTGTAGGAATAAAATGTAGTTCTTTAGGAAATAACTGAGGGCAGTATCATATCTCAGAAATGAATTTCCTTGGAGTTGAAAAACCAATGTAGAGGAGGGTTGGGGATAGAGCTTAGTGGTGCAGTACTTACCTGGCAAGTACAAGGTCGAGAGTTTGATTTTCAGTTAAAAAAAATCTAGGGGAAAGGAAGAAAAGGAAATATATATATATATATATATATATATATATATATATATATATATATATATCTTTATACACAAGATATTTATGTAGCTATTTTTTCTTAGTTGTTTTTTTTTTTTGAGACAGGGTCTCATTGTGCAGTTCAGGCTGGCTTTGAGCTCACTTTTGTAGCCAAGGCTGGTCTCGAACTCACAACGATCCTCCTGCCTCAGCCTCCCGAGTGCTGGGATTACAGGCGTGAGCCACCACGCCCGGCTTTTCTTAGTTTATTAAAAAGAAAGGTTTTTGCTAATATTGTGTGGACAAGATATCATGACTGTATCTTGTACTCTGCAGAACTAGTATGAAGAAAGCACTGTACATTGTATTAATTATTAGATATCTTTGATTCACCTGTTTTGAAACTGTTTTTATTATTTTGATTTTTTCACTTCAAAATAAAAATTAAAAGCCTAATTATATTTCTCCATGAAAGGTAGTAAAACTTTATAAATACAGATATTATACAAGTAAAATAAAAATCTATGAATGGAATACCATGATTGAAGGTAAACCCGAAAGTACCAGAGTTCTCTTTCAAGAAATGCAAGAACTCATGCACCAGATTCATTAACTTACAATTAAAAATATCAAGCTTGAAAATTAAAATTAAAGTTGACCACATAAAGGCTCTTGAAACTTGCCAAAAGCAACAGGAAGCTAGAACACAGCTGATGTCAGAATAGAAGGTAGCATAACAGCTAGGGATTGTGTTTTGGTATTTCTCTCCAGAGAGTATCTGTGACTATATGGTTTAAGGTGCCCTGAAATCACGTCCACATATGCTGCCCTCCTGCTCCATCCACTGTAGGAAACTGTTAGAATTTCTAGATGATCTTTAAAGAATAGAGATTCAGACAACAAAGGAACAGAATATGGAACCCAAAATATGTGCATAGATTTCACTGAATAGCTTGTGTTTGCATAGGGAAGATTCAGAACTTCCTGAGAATGAAAAATTCAAAAGGTTGAAACTACTACCCAACTGCTACATAGTCAAGGAGAGATTTATTGGTAGGTGAATTCCTCCCAAACTCACTGTCTCTTAGAAGAAAACTACGCTTTACCAGAGGATAGCAAAATAAAGGCTTCTATGAGGCCCTTTACAAGGTAGAGTACATAACACTCATTAGCAACCATTCTTAAATATAAAATCATATGACCAGTAGAAATGACAGTCAGTTTAAACTAACCTATGAAGGGCCAAAGTGTTAGAAGAAACTGCAAAGACTTTAATATTGCTAGAATAAATATGATCAAGAACTTCAGCATGGAACTGAACAGAATAGTGGGTTATTTATTTGTTTATGTATTCATTTATTTGCAGTACAAGTGGACTGGCTCAGAGGTCCAGAAGTGCTTACCATTGAGCAACGTGCCCATCCCTTTTTATAAAGTAGTCTCACTGATTTATCCACATGGGATTCATCCCTGTAATGCTCTGGACCCATCCTCGGTGATAGAAATATGTGCAAGACTACAATGCCTGGCCTCAAAGGTATATTTACACAAAACATAGAATATTGGAATTAGAATTGTACAATATGAAAGGAAATTTGTGACTGTTTTTGATGCAGACTAAAATCAGCAGAGTGAAAGGCCATTCAAATCAAACAGAGAAGAAGAAAATTTCCAGTCTGAATAAGTTACAAGTAATGAAAATATCCTCAGTCAGCACAGAGATGACATGTGTTTATTTAGTACTCATTGAAATAAAGTTGAGTGAGAAAACAATGAGATTGAAAGTATCTCAAGAAGTCATGCTTCAAATTTTTCTAACTTATTTATATGACAATGATTTTAGATTCAAAATTCAACGAATCTGCTTATTAATACAAGGAAACTCACGGCTAATCATAGAAGAGTAAATTTTGCCTGGAATTACTGAGGTATTGTGGCAGGTAAACTAATGGTCAAGTTGCAAGAACAAGCTGAATTGAGTCAGCCTGATTCTGGGTGCGGAAGGCTCACTTGAGGATCGTAATCTACGGCACAGTAGGATTGTCATAGAGCTTTGCCTAATAGGAACTCAGCTGTTCTCGTCAGTGCAGGAGCCTGAGTCCTGTTTGTCACTGAGGATGACTATGGCTCTCTTCAGGGGTGCTCTGGTCCTTACCTTGAGCATCGCTTCCCGGCTCCAGTGCAAATCTCTCAGCCTGGTTGCACAGATCCTTCACCCCTCTGGTACAGACTTTCCAGTTTCCACCTCTGTCCTTTGGGTCCTTTTCACCCCTCTGGTACAGACTTTCCAGTTTCCACCTCTGTCCTTTGGGTCCTTTCCAGTGCAGACCCTTGGCAAAACCTTGCATGAAACCTTGTGTCAGGCTCGAGGCCTTTAGTGGGACTCAGAGAAGATAGTGCCATGGGTCCTCAGCTGTTCTCCTGGAGGATGTTGGCATGGATTCCTTGATCTCTACTTGTGGACAAGTCTCTTGACTCTTCTGCATCTGACTCTTTGGATAAATATTATAAAATAGTCCTATGAACTATGTGTTCTTTACTAGATGTATTCCCTTGTAAACCCTGCCAAAAAGTATAATTTGTAAATAAAGTTATACCCTTGATGCACACAATGTGATGTTCTTGTACATGTATATATTGAGAAAAATATCACATTAACATATTCATCACCTCACTGGCTACCATGCTATGTTTGTATTGTGATATGAGGCAAAAAGAGAACTTCTCAACTCTTTTAATGAAACCAAATCAGCCCATTATAAGCATAAAATAATATAAATTCTAATAACCCGAAAGAATATCAAAGCCAAGATATATACACAATATCAAATAACCTATTGCTAAATGAGCATTTTTTGCAAAGCTGAAAAATTAATTTCACTAATACAATCAAGTGGAACACTTCACCACATTGCATATACAGAAACAAATGTATTAAATAACTTTAATATATCACAAAAATCATTTGTCAACATTACTGTCCATTGAAAGTTCAATAAAGGAGCCAGGAAGATAACTCAGTGACTTATGTCCCTGCCTATCAAACGTAATTTTGGGAGTTTGATCCTTGGTACTACGGAAAAAAGAAAGTTCAATAAAGGTAAATATTGGACATAATATAAAACAAATACCAAACACATACATGAATATATTAAATAATACCAAAGTAACATATTAAATTTTTTATGTTCTTTCTCACTACTTATGTAGCTTTAATCAACGGTGAAATCAAAAGACAAAATTTGGAAAGAAAAAAAATGAAGCTGCAGCTCATAATCCTTAATAAACTAACAAGAATTGAGGCTGGGGAGATAGCTCCCCACAAGTGCCTGCTGGGCAAGTGCAAGGTCGTGAGTTCGAACCCTGGCCCCCCCCCAAAAAAAAAAATAAATAAACTAACAAGAATTAAAAAATGAATTTGCCTTGATTATTGGATCTGTGGTAAATAAAAGTAAGATCAGTTTTAATTCCATATAGCAGCATCAAATATCAGTCAATAAAATTAACATTAAAATTACCTTTAAAAAGTCAAAGTGATGCATATAGATACAATTAAATTATATGAAAAATTTATATGCTAAATATTATAAAGCACTTCATAGAAAATTTTTAAAAGATAGACTAAGTACAGACATATATCATGTATAATATTTGAAATTATTATTATTATTGTTATTATTGCTATTATTATGTGGTATTTAGTACAGGTTGTACAGAGTGTACAGGTCTCACTATGTAGATCAGACTCCTACTAATTCTGCTGTTTTCAGCCTCCCAAACCCTGGGATTATAGGTGTGGCACCATGCCCTGTGTTAGCTGCCTTTTCATCCTCTCCCGGAGGTGAGGTTGGCACGGCAGGTTGGGAATCCAAACCTGGCCACTGACATCTGCATAAACTGGCACTTTAGTCTACTGAGCTATATGGCCGGCCCTTTGACATGAATGTTGATAAGGAATTATTTCCAGGCATGGCGGTGCACCTCTGTAACCTGAGTGTTAGGGAAGCTCAGAAACAGAGGATCATTGTGTTCAAGACTGAGGCCAGCCTGTGCTACATACTGAATTCAAGGCCAGCCTCTACCACATAGGGAGACAGAATCAATTTATAAAAATAAGCAATTTGTCTTTCTTCATGCCTGAGTTGTACTGAATTATATAAATAAAACACATAGTTTTTATTCATTGCACAGTTGATGGACATCCGGGTTGTTTCAAAGATCTAGCAATCACAAACTGTGCTGCTGTCAACATGGGCGCACATGTATCCCTGTGGTATGATGCTTTCATTTCTTCTGGAAAGATACCCAGAAGAGGAATAGCTGATACAAACGGAGTTTCCATACCAGTTTTTGAGAAACCTCCGTACTGATTTCCTCAGTGGTTGTACTAGAATAGAGTCCCACTCACAGTGGGCAATAGTCCCTTTATCCCCAGATCCCTGCCAGCATTATTAGTTATTAGTTGATTTATTGATATTAACTATTATTTCTGAGGTGAAATGGGAACTCAGTGTTGTTTTACTTAGCAGCTACTCATCCACACAAAACAAAGTGAAATAAAATAAAACTGACCAGATAGTTCAGCAGACTAAAGAGTCTGCTTAGGCAGAACACAGCAGCCAAGTACCGATCCCCTGTGTACCCGCCCATCCCGTTCCTTGCACTGAGACAGCAGTTGAGATTGAACGTGGTGGTCTGCACCTGCAATCTCAGTGCTCAGGAGGCTAGAAACAGGAGAATCCCTATGAATGTGATCTGTGTAATGAGAACCTGTAGACTATGTATCCCTGCCCCCCCATGTATCAAATATACACACAAAAGGAATAAACTGGAGATATTTATGGGTAAGTAAATGCAACTAGAGATCCTACTCATAAATAAACCGGATGCATATAGCTAAATCTCATATTGTCTCTTTAGTGAGACAAGTTGAAAGGGTAAATAAGAGTGAAAATTGCCGATAGATATTGTAAAATGGTAAGAAATTTCAAATGAAGAGAAACTAGTGTGGGAAAAAGAAAAAGAGAAAAATCAGATTAGACAGACAGACAGACATAGACAGACAGACAGAGAAACTCATATTAAAGATAGCTGTACTACTAATTTCTCTTAGTTAATTTAAAATAAAACTTTTGTGCTACTATTGTTTTTGTTTGTTTGTTTTTGTTTTTTGCAGAACTGGGGATTGAACTCAGGACCTCGCACTTGCCAGGCAGGCACTTGTGCCCCTGAACTATCTGCCTGGCTGTGCTAATATTGTTTGGACAATTCAATGCTGATATCTTAAGCACTGTGCAAAAAGTTTGAAGACAAAAATATGTAATATGTAGGCCATTGAGATATCTAGGAGGAGTGCCTGCTTAGGCAAGTGCAGTGATCAGAGTTCAATATCCTGCAACGCCTGCCGTGCGGTCCCATCACAGGCACACTGTGCCAACCAGAGCCCATGGTGGGTGCTGCACACTTATAATCCCAGCACTTGAGAGCCTGCAAACAGGAGGATCACTGTGAACCCAAGCTGCATCCTAAGACCCTGTACCAAATACATTAAACAACATAATGTATTACCCATTAAAGTTTTGTTTTCTTTTTTCTTTTTAAAGTAAAATAATAAATAAACAAAATTTTTATTTTCCTGAAGCATATTATGAATGGCTGCCAAGTAATAATATTGAGAAGCTAACTACAGAATTTGAAAAGTCAGTTTTTAACAATTTATAGGAAACTCAATGCAAGTATTCAGTGGCAAAGAGTTCCTGATTCAGTTACTCAAAAGAAGCAAGCATGGTTGATATTAGATCTTCAGAGTGGATATAGAACCTCATACAGAAAGGCCAAGTCATTACTATGAATTTTCTCTGAAATTACATTAAAGTTCTCTAAAACCAGGTTTATATTAAAATTCTTACTTATCAATATAAGCAAAAAGCGTAAAAGTAATATTCTTCAGATACTGTATATTCTGCCAGTCATATATGCCTTTCACATCCCAAGTTTGTCCTTTCATATTCTTCATTCTTAGTTCAGCTACATATTTATTTTCTATTCCATAAATTTAAAATGAATCCTGTTCCATAAGTAATAGAACAAGTTGGAAACGTGTACATGTGTACAAATACTATAATGGCTTTTTTATGTATTTGATACAGGGCCTCACTATGCAGTGTGGACTCATGGTATTCCTCCTATTTTCAACCTCTCCAGTGCAGGGATTGCAGGCGTCAGCCATCATACCTATTTTGAGCTCAAGGTGGGGCAGGAAGGCATGTGGAACCAGGGATCTAATCTGGGTCCCTGTACTTGCCCAACAGGTGCTAAAGCTGCTGAGCTCTCTCAAAGGTCTTACAGTGACTTTTCACAGCAACTTTATAATTTGTTACCCTGGAAAGAATGTTTGATGTTTTATTAATCACTGGTGCAGGTTTTCTCAGCTTCTGTGTATGTTCATAATTTCATAAGACCATTCAACATGGAGAAGGCACCTGGTACAGCTCACCCATTTGTAGCTGTCCATTGCACAAGTGACCGTGACAAGTACAGAGAGGGTGATCAACCTTAATGGAGAATCACGCTTAGTATTCATGAATAGCCCTCGGTTCTAACAGAGTAACATCTCTTTGTTTTCATTTGACTAGAGCTTGGGAACTTGGAAATTATCAGTGTTTATCTGTATAAAACCTACAATGGTGAAAATGTCAGCAAAGCTGTACTATGAGTTGTACTGCTAAAATATTGTAGACCTCTTTAAAGGACCTTTCAATTGTACGAGTTATGGTAATGAACTGCTTAAACTGGTTTTGGTGTACTTTCAACAAACTCGGACTTGACTGAAAGATAACATGGACCAAATGGAGGGAAGGTGATACCATTTATGGTCTTCTTATGGACCTGCCTGTGGAACTAACTATCTTAATCTTGGAAATGTTTAAGTTTTCCCTACTTCATCATCCATTTGATGTGGCTCTAGCTTTCACATTCTGCGGCTTGACCAGTGGTATTGTCCTGCATGATTCATTTTGAAATGCTCATTTCCCTAAATCTGTATTTTCACATATCATCTATATGAAAGCTTGTAATAATTTTTTCCTCCCTGGAAATCCTCTTCCCATGCTAGCTTATCAAATCCTTGTCCTCCAGTATTGCAAACGCCTTTGTTCCCATAGTTGATTTTAATTGGTGCCCTTTCCAAGTGAGAAACCATACTTATGAGGTTAGTCTTCATTGAGATTTTTTGTTGTTGTTGTTTTGTTTTGTTTTATTTTGTTGGTCTTTTTGAGACAGGGTGTCACTAGGCAGTGCAGGCTGGCATTGAGCTCACTTTTATAGCATAGACTCCTCTTGAACTCGCATCGATCCTCCTGCCTCAGCCTCGCAAGTACTGGGATTACAGTCGTGTACCACAATGCCGGGTGCTCATTGAGCTCTTAAGTCACTCTAGAAATTTTCTCCTTTTATTGTACTTGTTGTATATATTAGAAGTGTGGTTTGAAGCACTTGCTTTCTATCTTTGTACATTGTGTAGCTTGAAATAAATGTGCCACTGAGGAATATTGGTTGAAAGATGTTCTGTTTGTGTTTTGAGACAAAAGATCTCACTATGCAACACAGATAGAATTTGAACTAAATGTGTAGGACAAGAGGGCCACAAATTCACGTCAATCTCTGTTTCCCAAATGTTGATTAGAGGTGAGAGCCACCAGGGCTGGTTCAGTCAAAAACATGTTTTTGGTTTTTTTTTTAGAAGGAAGGAACATGTTATGATTCCCAAAATATTCATGTAACTGTTATCAGGTTTAGAAAAAGAAAAGCACATGAGAAATAAATTTTTTTCTATTTTTATTAATCCAGAAAAATGTCACCCAGTTAGTCATAATGTGACAGTTAAAAGAGGTGTTTAACAGTTAGTAAAGCTTGATGTTCTATGATACAATCATCAGGATGAAATCCAAAGAGATGCAGTGGGACTCACACTGGAATTCTGTTGAAGAAGGAAATAGGTTCTGAAAAAGTAAAATGAAGAAAGAAATAACCTCACATACTTCAGAATATAAAGGGTTGAAAAACAAATGAAAAAGGCAAGTCTTCTATGCCAGCCTTAAAAAAGTCTCAGCCTTGGAGGGAAGGTATATCAGAGTTCTATTTTAACATCAAAGTTTCTATCTATATATTTTAAAGTTGATTCTATTTTGGATTGCTAAGTGAAATAGTAAATATAAATAAGTCAGATAATTACATTGCATGGCAGAAGGGTAAAACATAAAATATGATATTAGTTCTTTTAGTAGAGACTGGCCTATGAAAATAGGAGTTGTAATCTAAATATGAGAAACTATATAAATAAATCAATGATATGCCAATGTTAAATCTATCCCAGTTGTCTTTATTAAGATCATGGAATGTCTTCATAGAAACCTGGAAGCCAGCTGACCTGGTTTCATATATATATATATATATATATATATATATATATATATATATATGTTTCATATATATGTTTCATATATATATGTTTCATATATATATGTTTCATATATATATGTTTCATATATATATGTTTCATATATATATGTTTCATATATATATATATATCCATTACGTGTAGGAGAAGGAATGCATCTAATTCACATTTATATTTAAAGGCTTAATTTTCTAATATTTTTTTAATTTTCTAATCTTCAGCCTTGTAAAGGTGAATAAATGGTAAATTGCCTATGAACATCATTTTACCTATGAATTAACTGACATCTCACTAAATAGGGCTAATTTGTACCTTTATCTCTTAAGCATTGCATATTTCATTTGTTTGATTGCTTTTACGTAGATATATTGAAACTTATAACATTCTCTTGACATTTATTTTTATCCTCCCCAACAAATAATGACATTTCAGTTTCAGCATTTTTTCTCGCTTAGTTCTCCAACATATTAAGTCTCACAAGTTAGGTCTTGATTTTTAAAACACAACCTGTCATTTGACATTACCAAATTAATATAATAAAAACCTGCTATATTTGATTAATTTTGACATGAGGGAAACAGGAGTAAAAGAAGGAAAAGGGGTGGGGGAAAGGCTTAGAAATGAATTTGGCTCTTGAAAGCAAAATTTCTCAGCCAAATTGAGAAAATCTTGTTTGACATTAAGGTCAAAGCAAACTCTGGACTTGATTTTATTCAAATTGATTTGATTTAAACCAAAAAGTGCAGCTGAGTTCTACCCAAAATAGATTTTCAGGTTAATAAAATCTAGTTCAACATAACGCATGGAAGATCAACATGAGTCCTGTCACACATTCATTTTAAATATACACTAAAATAGGACAGATTTCATTGTACAGAACAAAATGCAACGAGCTCAGCATCCTTCTTTCTATGTTACTTTGATGTCTGACACTAATATTTAAATTATACTATCCGTTTTAACCTCTCTGTATTATATCTATACGCCACGTACATATGTATTTTACATACACACACAAATATTTTGAGGGTGCCAATAATTATATGAGTATCAAATATTTTTTAAATGGTAGCACTCTTAAAGAGTAGATACCTTCAGGAATAATAATAATAATAATAATAATAATAATAATAATAATAATAAAAGCCAAGTAGCTAAGTGGAAGGATAGTCTTTTAGCAGTCATCATTCATGACCAGGAACCAAAGTGGCAAATAGTTTATGAAGTTTTCTGAAGTCACCAACAGGTAGAACACAAACTATCCCACCCTTGTGGTCAGAAATAGGCTTGCAGTGTAGTTTTAAACTTGGAAATTAGGAAGAGAACTGGTATTAAAATTGCTAATGTAAGGGTCAGCCAAATAGCTCAGCAGATTAAAACACCTACAAGCAGGCACAGGGGTTGGAGGGTTCGATTCCAGGCATGCACAGCCAACCCAACCCACGGAGTGACCAGAGACAGCAACTGAGACTGGGCATGGTGGCACACACACCTGTAATCCCAGCACTCAGGGGGCTGAAAACAGGAGAATTACTATGGGTCCGATCTTCATAATGAGACCCTATAGATCCTGCAGACCCTGTACCAAATACATTAAAAAATTAAAAACATTAAAAAATACTGTATAATAAAAACATTAATGTTAATACCATTTTATATTCCATAATAAAATTAGGCATTCTTTAGTTGTAAGAGAAAACAGATTAGCACTACAGAAAAATAAGACACATTTTCAGAAAAAATAAAGTATGAGTTAATTATGTGAAAAAATGCTGAGCAAATAACGTGATTGACAAAAAAAAAAAAAAAAAAAGCTGGCGCACGCCTGTAATCCCAGCACTTGGGAGGCTAAGGCAGGTGGATCCGTGCAAGTTCACGACCAGCCTGGGCTACAAAAGTGAGCTCAAGGTCAGCCTGAACTGCGTGATGAGACCCTGTCTCAAAAAGACAACAAAAATAATAATAGAATGCATGATAGCCAAAAAGCATTGGTAAGGGTAAATTAGAAATAATACACTCACCGGACAGGAATGTAAGAGAATACAAACATACTGGAGTTTCAGAAATACATGATAATTTTGAACATGCATCTTTTCTGGTGAGTACATATGAGAAAATCTAATTGCATAAATAAATATGAGAAAAGGTCAAAGAATAAACACAACAGAGCTATTGATAAATGGAAAAAAAAAAAGACATATCCATCAGTAAAACACAGACTACCCAGTTTTGACCTATAATTCAAAGGCATACCACATGAAAAAATGATAGCTCTGTATCTTAAGATGATGTATCAAAAATAATAATTAAGAAAAAATTAACATTTGAAATATTTGGGTTATGGTTTCTATAATTATCAAATCATGAATAAAATGTTATAAAGGTGAATGCATGCATAAGTATATTGTTCTAAAGACAAGAATCAAGGCCTGAGCAACACCAAGGACAAGTTGCTGGGTATTTATGGAAATAAAAGGCAGGATAAATGCAGGGCAAGACACTAGGAAGGTACAGCACTTTGTACAACAGTACTTAAATTGTAGAGTAGATATGTGATCAAATACATCTTTTATTATCAGTTATCTTTCTGCATTACTACAGCAATTAATAGTAGGATATGATGTGAAAATACATTTGTAGAGGCTCTTTTTTTTGTTTGTCTTTTTGAAACAGGGTCTCGCTATGCAGTTCAGGCTGACCTTGAGCTCACTTTTGTAGCTCAGGCTGGTCTCGAACTCGCACCGATCCTCCTGCCTCCGCCTCTCAAGTGCTGAGATTACAGGAGTGCGCCACCACGCTCGGCTTTAGAGGTTCTTAATGTCTTGAACATATAAGGTTTTGTCTCTATATATTTAATGCTATATTAAAAACAGGGTTTATGGGGCCGACAAGATGGCTCAGTGGTCTAAAGCGCCTGCTTTGGAAAGCTTAGGTAACTTCAGGGACTGTGGTTCAATCCTTGGCACCATATACTGTACCATCCCCACCTCCAGGGCAGGCTGCGCCACCCATAACATACATAAATAAAGTTAAAAAACCAGAGTTTCAATATCTCTTTGATAATAAGGTGGAAAATAATTTTTTCCTAGATCTGCCTTAACCCTGCAATGAATTATCTTCTTGATTAAAAGAATGTTATACATGCGTATGGATTCTCATGTCAATAAATAGCTTGCAAAAATAGCAGAGCAAAAACCCCGCGGAGGGTTCACTCTACAAACAAAGTCCTGAAATGGCCACAGGAAAGCACTGCGAAGTGAAGCTCTCCACAGGTGTGCAGACAGAATCGTGTGGCCTCGGGGCTGCTCATTCCAGACCTACAACTTGTGGTTGTGAAGAAATGAAAAGTGAGGAAGGCAGAGCCTTCAGTGCCAGATGCCCGAAGAAGCGATAACCAAATAGGAAAATAAGCTCTACGCAAATAATATTACTGCTATGGAGCTTAATCTTGCTCTTTAGCAGCAATATGTAGCCTATTTTGGCTCCAAGCTCTAACTTATTAATTTTTCCATCAATTTATCAAGTTGCGTAAAACCTTGATTCAATTGACATGCTGAAGAGTATTATTAAATCTTCCCCAAAATATTTTTAATAGAGTAAGTTTTAAAATTTTGTTCAGTGATACTATTTAAATATTCTTGTGTGTTTTTGGGCCACAATTTATGACTTTATCCAAATAGGTAATAGTCATACGACGTTTTAAGGACTTTTTCTGTAATACTGCTAATTTTATTGAAATTTTAAGTGTGGTCTGTATTCCAGATATACATACCCACATACACATGCACATACGGATTTACAGGAAATATAATTGTTTATACAACCATATATATAGTATATAAGCATATATTTCACTTAATTTATTATTTCTTTTTAGTATACACAGATAATAGTATTAACGTGAATATGACACTATCAAATAAGCAAAAACAGATTACTATGAAGATGAATATACATCCTTCCATGCTTCTGAGTAATAAAATCCTAAACTTCAAATACTTTCCTATCTAAGTCCTTCAGCTTCGAATGTCAATGATTTCTTACAGTTCTTACATAAAGACAGTGGTAAAACATATTATGCCAATTCAGTTTTTTCTATTTTTCATATGGGATATTATTTTACTTTTTATGGATTTGGTACAGGATCTACAGCATCTCACTAGATGTATTGAACTCAGAAATCCTTTTTTTTCTACCTCTCCAAAGCTGGCATTATAGGCACGTGCCACCACGTCCAGTCTCTCATATAGGTCTTTATGATTATCATAATATTCCATATTTTTGAATGAACCTTTAGGTACTTTCCTTTATTGACTGCTATAAAGTAATACTTCTATGCACACTTTTAATTATTGCTCCTTCAATATTTCCAGAAACATTTCTCCAGGTTAAATACCATGGAAGGTTGTCTCCATTACATTCTCAGCACAGAGGCAAACGTCTTCTTTCCCCACCCCAAGGGGAGGACCTGAATTAGGGAACTTGATGAAGCTACAGTCACACAGTTGCTCCTTATAAAGACAGAACTTGTACAGAAAGCTTGAATACATGTGTACTTCAAATACTAAGTCTTAATAGCCATGTATTTTAACTTTCATCTTATATATTTTCCTTGGATAAATGATGAACAAGGTTCATAACTAGCCTGTTTTATCTAGTAACAAAATCTATTTTACTAGCTCAATTACAAAGCTAATGCTATAGTATTACTGCCCTACTATCTTCATTTCAGGTATATGAGAGGCTATGCAAAGAAATTAAGTAGTTTCTGGGTCAATGTTCACTAGATATGTATCTCTGACTCTTTATAGATAATTTCACATCTCCTTAAATTAAACCTATTTAATTCAATAATTTTCCTATCCAGACATCACACTAAATGAAGCAGAGTCTCTACTACATAATAGTGGACTATCTGGCTTGCTGTAATCATTTCTCTATTGAAGTAGCTTAGGTATGCATAGTATTTTGTTGTTATCTTTGTAGCTTGATTTATGTTTATATGTTGTGAATATTTATTGATGCACCTAAGTTTTTCACTACTTACTCAATTTACATATTGGGTGAGAATATCCCAGAAATAAAATTAACAAATTCTAGTAAACATTAGTCATTAAATTATCAAAATTTACTTTCTTGAACTTTTTAGTCCTAGTACCTTAATGGCTTATTGGCTTATTGCAAGCGAATACTTTCACTCCACAAAAGAATACTGATTTTGTTGTATCTTCTTTTAAGTCTTAATTTTGTTTTTATGTTAGATTTAAATTTTAACCTGGTTTACAAGGTAGAATCTACTTTAATGAATTGAGACATTACATAAGGATAAATTTCTTTATTCTAAATTGTGTCCTTTTATACCCATTTTTAATTGCTTAATCACATAGATGAAGATATTTTACTTAGTTCTCAGTAAAATCTCTACATATATCGGTAATTTATTTTCTGTATTACTAGGAAATTATTTTCTTATTTGATATACTCACAAACACACATTGTATTATACAATTTCTATAATGAGTCTATAATTAGGCATGAAAATGTAAATGTTCTATAAAAGTTATATTCATTATTAATTTTTCAAAAGATCAACTAAAATAAAATCATAGACACATATGATTTATTTGTTTCATTAATTACTATTAAAATATATATTAAGTTTTATGCCTATTCAACAATGATATCAAAAGGTAAATTTAGCCTTGGAAAAATCACTACTTTGTATAATCTGGTATGACCATAAGCCACTATCACTTCTCATTTTCTTTTATTTTACTTTCTATGTATTTGTTACAAAGTCAACAGGGTCTCACCTTGTTGACTGGACTTGTAGTGATTCTTATTTTCAACCTCATAACTGCTGAGATTACAGGCATGTGCCACCATGCCTGATCTCAATCCTCATCTCAGCACATCCTGGGGATGGTGCTGGAACAGCACACTGGGAACTGAACTCTGGCCACTGCACTCTGCCTAAGCAGGTGCATTAGACCACCGAGCTACCTGATGGGCCCTTCATTTTCTTTTCTCATAGTCAAGCAGATGAATATTTTCACAACTGTTTTGTTTGATAGTACAAAGCAATTTCCTTTGCACGATGGAAATGATTTAATACAATCAACCTGTCACCAGGCTTCAGCTTTGTCACCCAAGGAATGGAGTCATACCAACGTTCCTGCTTCTAGCAGATTGGACATTCATTAGTAGCTGTACCCAGATGAGCAATGGTGAGGTGTCCATGTTGCTGAGCACATGCATAGCCACCATCCCCACCACTACAGCCACTTCATGAACTCATAGGGATGACTGAAGAAAAATATTGGCTGCCATCTGCAGAACAAGTTGTCCTATCTCCTTAAATAACAAAATCATCTTTTACTGAGGTCACCTTTTGTAGAATATTTACATGGGATATAGTTTTACATCCTTCACCTAAGAGAATAGTTCTTTCACATAACCTGTTCTCCAAATGTTTGTCACATATTTTCCAGCAACTTTCCTCTCAAATCCCTTTCATTACCAGCAATCTGGGTAGAGTCCATGAATCATTCTGTTGTTGCATGTTCTGCTCTTGTTTATTGTAAACAAGTCATATGACCATGCTCAATGTCCAAAGTTCGGCGCACTGTTCAGATTTGCTTCTAAATACTCGTTAGTTAATTTTTTTTTTCAAAATTTGTGGGTTGGCTTCTCACTCTGTTGGCAATTTTTTTGATGTGCAAAAACTTCTCAGCTGGAGGAGGTCCCTGTTTTTGATTCGTTCAAATGTTAAACGTTCATTTTGAATTTTGTCCATGAACTGTTTGCCTATCCTGATATGTTCAAGATTTTTGCACTTATGTACACAGGATGAATCAGATATTGATCTCAAGAACCTTCAAAAGGTTCATCATATTGAACATAGCACTATGTAACACTAAAACAATGCTTGGAATGCAAAAAAAAAAAAAAAAAGATTTCCTCCTACTTTCTCTTCCAGGAGATTTAGTGTTTCTCTTTTAACATTTAGATCTTTAATCCAGTTTGAATTTAGTTTAGTGCATGATGATAGACTTGAGTCAAGTTTTAGATTTTGGCATAGAGAGAGCCAGTTTTTCAGCACCATTTTTTAGTCTATCTTTCTTCCAGTAAATATGTTTGACCCCTTTCTCAAAGATAAGGTGAATGAGTGTGTTTGTTCTGCATCTTCTAATCAGTTCCATTGATCATTGGGTCTATTTTTTTTCCAACACCGTGCTGATTGTATCACTACTGTAGCTTTGTAGTGTAACTTTAGGTCCAGCATTGTAATATCTCCTGCCTTATCTTTGTCACCCATGATTGTCTTTGCTATTTTAGGTCTTTCTGGTTCCAAATAAATTTTAGGAATGATTTCTCCAGGTCTGTGAAGTATGTTCTGAGGATATTTATAGGTATTACATTGATTCTGTAAGAATCTTTAAAAGTTTGGAATTATTAAGGTCTGTGAACTTGGTATGCATTTTCATTTACATTTTTATTTCTTTCGGTAATGATTTGTAACTTTCACTGCATATGCTTTTTGTACTCAATTCCTAAACATTTTATTTTTATATTTATTAGTTATAAACACTCTTTTCCTTCTTTAGAATTTTCATCAATGTACAGAAATATAAGTATTATTTACATGGCGTTTGTATACCAAGTAAGTTGCCAAATTCATTGAACATTACTAACAAATCTGTATATAATTTAAACAGTTTTCTGCATATAATTCACTATCTAAATGGAGAAACCATCTTACTTCTTCTGTTTTCTTTTGAACCTTTAAAGATTTCTTTCTCTTTTCTAAGTATTCTGTGCAGAATTTCTTGTACTATGACAAGCAGAAGTGGTAGGAATGGACATTCATGCCTTTTTGATAACTTAGGAAAAAAAGCTTTTATTTTTCACCATTTACTTTCATAGAATAGTAGTGAGAAATAAAATAACATAAGTGGTTAGAATACTAATTAAAAATATAAATGTTTTACAGTTATCATTTAATAACTCTAATGTACCAAGGGAGTCTTCTTACTATAAGCAATTATCGTCATCACATGCTCCACCTTGCTTCCTTTCTTTAATTTCATTATTGACTCATTTTTATTTTTATGGCCTGCTCAACCCACCCCGAGGGCAGGGCTGGCACAGCATGTGGTGCTGGGGATCAAACCGAGGTCCCTGAAGCTGCCCAAGCTTCCCCAAGCAGGCGCTTTAGACCACTGAGCCATCCCGCCGGGCTCTTTAATTTCATTAAACCAATTTTATTCTGAATTATAAATAAATGAACACATTTAATATAGCCATGGTTTATATTTTCCCCAAACAAAAGGAATCTATCTCTTCAATAAGGATGGCAAATCTCACACAAAAGGGAAAAATAGAAAAATAAAAAATTTTGAGTATAAATAAAGCACACTTTCTATTTTTCAGTACATGCTTTTCAACTACCAGAATGAACTTTTCACGGGTTCATGTTTTCAGAAACCAAATTTCCCCTCTTTTCACTCATTCTCAGTCACACTTTTGCTTTTCCTTATAGAGGAGAGACATCTAACAACGATCTACCCTCACCTGTTGTCATAACAAATCAAAAACAAATAATCAAGACACAACCAACCTGCACACTGGATAACGTCTCTGCTCAGACTTTTCATGCTTCAGGCCCTTGCTACCTGGGTGTTGTCGTATCAGAACCATTTCTTGCAAATGTTCTGTGTTCTGCCTAGTCTCTGTCCACCGAGAATGCCTGGTGAAAATCAGTATACAACATGCCTCATATCTAGTTTCTTTATTAATTGAGCTTCCATTGTCTGTCCTGAAATTTTTGATCTCTAGATCATAAATTTCTTTGTCTCCACAAACCATACTCGCTTCATCTTTCTCCTCAGCTGACATCAGTCTTATGCATTTCATTTTATCCCATTCTGTCTCCTGAATCAGTGGTACCATCACTATTAAACAACAGATAATAAAGATGATCTGTTCAATAGCAAAGTAATGCAATTAAATATACTCCACAGTTAATCAGAAGGTACACAAGAGCTTTAGTCTTTATGCATTTCCTCTGCCACTCAGTGGAAAAATGCATAAATACCTAAATGCGGATTCAAGTAGGATAATATCATTATGCTCAGATATTCCACATTAACTTAATCTACACTTCTGCCTCTGCTCAGTAATTAACTCAGTGCTGTATTATCCCTCTCCAAAGCAAGACTATGTGTAAAGATGATTATAATGTGTTTCCCAATATGTAACTACAGAAGTGAGGAGCAATATAAACATATATTGTTGAATTTATTGGTTTTGTACACTCTCAATTTCATTGCGATACTAGTGCTTTTCATAGTGGACATTTTTAGATAGGACAGTCAGGATAGCTCAGGGGATTAAGTGCCTGCTTAGGCAAACACAGGGATTGGGGTTTAATACCTGGTACCCCATGTTACAGTGGGCCCACTCTCAGGCGTGCTGAGCCAGTGCGCAGTGGTACACACCTGTCATAGCATAAGGGAGGCTGAAAATAGAAGGATCACTACAAGTCCAATTTGCATAGTAAGACTCTGTTCCAAATACATTAAACAAATGAACAAAGGAACAACATAATGGAGATTTTTAAAAATTCACTTAGAGTTTTCACATAGTATCACTTACCTTAAATAGTGTTTATTTTTTCCCAATCTCCCTCTCCTATCTACTTGGAAATATTTATCATATCTTTGAATATATAGGCATTTACTTCCATAGTATTATAACACTCTATTATGTTAACTCTTTAGCTTTTTTCTTTCTCCTCACACTCACTGGTAGAAGGAAAAGTGTGTTATGGACTAGGTAATGTTTTTACTTTCCTAGTTGCTTTATTTTTTTAAAAAAAAAATTTATTTATTTTTTTTCTTGTTTCAGAACCTTTGTTTGTTTATTCACTAATTTTTTTTATGGCCGGCTCAGCCCGCCCCGAGGGCAGGGCTGGCACAGCATGTAGTGCCAGGGATCGAACCGCGGTCCCTGAAGCCGCCCAATCTTTCCCAAGCAGGCGCTTCAGACCACTGAGCCATCCTGCCGGGCCCCCCTTGTTGCTTTAAATAGAACCATGTGGAGAGAAATTTTTTCCAACAGAGAGTACTGACATTTATGTTTAGTAAGGTCAAAGTTGGTTATTAAAACAGAAGAGAAAACTGGCCTATTATTTAAATAAAATGCTGAAAATACTCAAGGTAGGAGACAACATTTTAGAAATGTTTGCCCAATGATAAAATTAGATAACTTACACAAAATGCTTATAATGTACTATGTTCAATAATCTAGTCTCTCTCAAGCACTAGCTAAAAGAGAAAGAATCATAGTAGAATATTAGTACTACTAAAAAGAGAAAACTAAAATATAGTTGCAATCATCACATGAATTAATTGTGATTTTCTTCTTTACTATTACCAATCACCTAAGTCAACTGAAAACACAAGCAGTGGTTTTGTTCATTACCTGATTAGAAAACTTTATCTAATCTGAAAAAG
This sequence comes from Myocastor coypus, assembly GCA_004027025.1. Taxonomy (NCBI): domain Eukaryota; kingdom Metazoa; phylum Chordata; class Mammalia; order Rodentia; family Myocastoridae; genus Myocastor; species Myocastor coypus. The sequence continues at coordinate 66,484 of PVJA010000093.1, read as the reverse complement.
ACTGCTAATAAAAGGTAAAACCTGACCTGATTACATACAGTGTCTTGGTTTCTCTGTTGTTGGTGAGATACAATATCCAACACCCCGATGTAAGGAAGGAACATATTTTAACTCCCTTTTTAGACATCTGAGTCCATAGGCAGCCGGTGCCAAGGCAGATAGTATGGCAGATGCCTATGGCAAGGGCTAGCCAGATAGCTCAGCAGACTAAAGCACCTACTGAGGCAGACACAGGGACCAGATATCAATCCCTGGTATGCTGTGTCAGCTCTGTGTCTGGGGCATGCTGAGACAGCAATTGAGACTGGGTACGGTGGTGTGCACCTGTAAACCCAGTGTTTGGGAGGCTGAAAACAGGAGTTTCACTAGGAGCCCAATCTGTTTAGTGAGACCCTGTAGATCCTGTACTAAATACATTAAAAAAATAAAAGAAGAAAAAAGAGAAGAGAAACACATGTCAGAGGAAATTACTTGTGGCATGGAAGAAGAGAAAGAGAGAAAGATAAAAGAAGGAGGAAGGGAGACTGGCTTTTCCAGGTTGTGCCCCAAAGTTCGTTTCCTCTGACGAAGCTTACCTCCTAACATTACATTTAGTTATAGCATGAGCTAGGAACTTCCGGAAGCCCCACCTAGGAGTACATGAGGTTTTCATGGCATATCTACATGCAGACCATAAGAGAACTGAATCTTCCAAGGTAAACGCAAATTTAAGTTTTGCATTTTAGGTGTTCTTAAAGAAAATACTAGCCAGCAGTTCTAGCATTGTGGGATGCTGAAGGGAGAGAACCCCAAGCCTGAGCAACTTAACAAATTCTGCCTGAAATGAAAATAAATACATGAATAAATAAATAGAATAGAAATATAACTCCGTGCAAAGTCAACAGTTAATACTGAAGGAAGGAAGTGAACAAAACTTAACCACCATGCTCAGTACTTTGATTTAATTTATTGGAACTAGAGATGGTCTGACTTGGGTAGAAATCTGTCCAGTGAAAGTATTACTTATAGTTTTTAAAAGAAATTCAGTCACTGCCTTTGCTTCTTACAGCTTTGTTCAAGTTGTACACAGACACTTTACAATTCATAATAAGTTCTGTATCATCAGTTACATATTTTATTTCAACTTTCCTTGGACACATTTCTATTAGCATTTTCTTTGGTCAGATTCACTAAAGAATAATTGCTGTTATTATATTTTTCTAAAAAATTGCATCTGTGCATACATTCTACTTTCAAAATACTATTTTCACTAATTTCATCTTTTAAATTTTCCTCTTATAATGTTAACTTTATGTTATATTATATGGATTATATAGATTATATTGAATTGTATATTTATAACACATAGTTTTTAATGTTATCTTTTTACTTACATAAAATAAATTCTAAGTTTCTGTAGCTTTATGGGTTTTTTTTGTTTTTTTTGTTTGTTTGTTTGTTTTGTTTTCTATGAGAAATGCTTTTAAATGAAAAGATTTGTTTTGAGTTTAGAAAATTTATTTTTCCTATTGGAACTTTGTGTTAATATATTGCTGTTGCTTATTAATTTTTTTGTACTTTCAGGTTTCATTTATTTTAAGTAACAATTATTATAAGTTTTTTGCATATATTTAGTTTCAGAAAAATATTTTAACACATTTTTCAAAATTGTAATCTTGCTGTATTCTAAGGAGTATAACCTGTAAATTCACTACATTGTTTTATTTAAATTCTACTTATTTTTGTCAATGACCCATGAATATATACACGAGCATGTTATTCTCTATTTGAAGTTTAGAAGTTCTGTGTTTTTTCTGTTGGCTTGTATTTTTAAATTAACTGTGGTATTTTAACCTTTTTCGCACATTTTTACATGTAAGTATTATGTTAATATCTGCTATTGCAGTGCATTTTAGTCAAGTCAATTAGAAGAGATTTTAGTTCACTTTCCTTTTCCATCTTGTCCATTTTCTTTTTGGTTAAAGCAGTACAGAAAGGCACTTAGAACTGCATACTGATCTTGTGTCCAAGATTAATGGTGAATTGCTGTACTTCCACCTATCCATTCAATTGGATTTTCAATAATGACATTCCTTCCCTTTTAATCCTACAATTTTATTTTTATTCTTTAAATTTATTGGCCGGAGTCTCCAATTTTATGCTGTGTATATGTCACAGTCTCTTCCCCTAGCTTAATATAACTGGATTTATAGTTTTTAAGGAGTTGTGGTTTTGCACTAAGATTTTATTAGTCTCCTATTAGCTATGTCTAGTTTGGTGTTAATCTTAATCACTGACTCCCAGTTCATATCAATCTGCTCTTTTGTTTTCATTTGTTATTTTTCCAAATCATTTAAGCCAAGTTCTAAGAATAATTTTTGGGTACATATTTATTTTTCAATGGACATATATTTATTTTCATTTAGAATATTTTTCTGCTTAATTTTATAAAACATGTTTGATCATGCAAATATTTGTAGTGATTTCGTATCTTCTGCATCTCCTTTTTTTTTTAATTTAGGCCTGCAGTATCACTTAGATTTTCTTTTCTTTTCACATGTCTGATTAACTTTGTATATTAGCTAAAATGCCTAAGAAATAATTTGACAAATACATGTAGAATCTTGAAAGCTTTTACTTTCCATTGCTATTTCTAGGTGTTTAGAGACACAGGAAATAAAGGCTCTTTTAATCTTACATCAGGCCTTTGAGGGTTTTCCTAGTTATGCAGGTGACATGAAGCCACCCCAGAGGGACTGGTGCAGTTATTTTTAGTTCCTTACAATTTCCAGGGTGATTCTGTGGGACTTGGACGTAGGGATTATTTATCCAGCTATTCACATCAGTCAGGCTCTGGATTCTGACTTTTGTCCCAGTTGCCTGCTGAAAACCCAGAGCAGACTGTAAGTTTTCTTTTTCAAATTGCTAACAAACATAATTAAAGGTAGTGCAATATGTCATCATACTACTGGGATCTAGGACCCCATTACTGGCCAAAAATCTATCACTATTATGTTGAATATATAAAATTTTAAATTTTTTATCTAGCATTTGAAATATTATAGCCATCTAGAAAGATGGCATATACTGTTGATATTAACTCATCATCATACTATCACTATTTGCATCAGTAGAATTTGTCATATTCATCTATGAAATCATACCAGTGATTAGTTCGTTCATCCAGGAGCTTGATTTTGCTTCAACCATATGAGGAAAGTCTCTGTGTGTCTATGTGTGTTTGTTTCTCTGCTCTTTGCTTCTGTCTGTTAGTCTCTCTCTGATTCCCTCCCTCCCTCCTCACCCTCTTCCCCTCCCTTGTCCTCCCATTCTCCACGTTCTCTCACTCTCTCTCTCTATCTCTCTCTCTCTCTCTCTCTCTCCCCTCCCCCCTCTGGCTTTCTTTCTGTCTCTCAGCGAGTGCATTGTAAATATCCTTTGTACATCTTCAAGTGCAATTGAGTAACAAAGATATTGAAAATTTTTGATGTTTTCATCCATCACTCTAAACTCAAAACTACCAATTTCTTTGAAGACTATAGTATCTGAAATGTTGATCAGAGGAAGAAATTCTGTAATTTTATTCATAATTTTATTCTATATTTTTATGTGTAAGACACATTTAGAGACATATTTCACTTTTCTCACTTCTGTTATTCAACTGCTGTTCTTACTGATACTGTCACATCACATTTCCTTTGTGATGACAATTTTGCTATGTTCCTTAAGTTCCTACCAACATTAGTGCCAGGGACTTTTTCCTCTGTTGATATTTCTTTGAATACTTCTTTTGATGAACCATTAATATTTCAAACTCATGATCCATGACCTGCAGTTAAAAAGCTTGTAGAATTAACCACAGGAAGTTCAGTAACTCAGTCTCAATGTGTCGAGCACAATACGATGAAACAACTTGGAAGGATGTAGCCCATGAAGGATGAATAATCAATGCATTATTATTATAATAAATTCAATTTTGCTGCAAGGATAGTGTAGGATGTGTTCCAAAATGACTAATAATTTTGACACTGCAATCTATACAAGCTGGATTATCACTTTATGCTTTGGTTTCCTGATCTATAAACTAAGGGAAATACCTATATCTTTGTATTATAATACTTGTGAAAATTAACAGCTAACATAGCTAAATGCTTTTAAGACTATCTGGCCATAACTCATCATTATTTTCTAAGTGTTGATATTAACAACTCCACAAAAACCACCTCACAAAATATTCACTCAATTCCTTGTGTTAGCTGTTGAAGTGTATTCGTTTTCCCTTACTATTTCCAGACTTTAGAATACTGCTTTCAATTTAATAGATCATCATAAAATATATTATGTTATAAATAAATAAATGAGTACATTTACATTTATGCTTTTCTCAGTATAAAATGAAACTAATTTTGGTAGAAATATAATTACCCGTACACCATTAATTCATTGCTGAAAAATATGTTATTTTTTCACCAGTTACAAAAATAATTTTTCTATTAATTGGCAGACTGAAAAGAGCTGACTATTGACAAAAGACTCTCCTCTAAGGGGCTTATGGTCATCTAATCTTTTTAATTTTTCTCTGTCTAAAATATGTGATTATTAGAATTATGGTTACATATAATAGACTTTCTTTGCATGTGGGTATTTTGGGATATATTTAGTTTAGGATTATAAATCACATAGGGAGATGATTTATGCAAATTAAGAATTCATTAGCATGTATTAAATTATTTTTCGTACAATACAAGTGAATAGAAGAAGTCAAATGGATCAAGTTGTAGGGAAAAATGCAATTTCCTAATAATCCTATTACTCTGTTGATAAATAACCAGAAATGAATAAGCTGCAGGCTGCATTTCTACCACCTCCATTACAATTCAAATGAGTAGTCCAGAACCTCCTTTACAATACGCACTTCACCAGATGGATCAACTTCTAGGCATCTTGCCAATGACATCAGCCTGAATGCATTTTCTCAACATGAAAGTAACTTCCATTAACTACTGTCAAACTCCTATTGCCAGTAAATTATTTGCATCTATCAATAAGTGAAGTAACTTACTGATGCAATTAAAAAGCAGCTGCTAGTTTCCAAATTCTGATTCTGCCACTTAGTAGGACTAGGAATTCATCCATTCCCTCTAAAGCTCAGCTTTTTTCATGCTCAAAATAAGATACAGGAAATGATCCCTGTGGCGCATGAAATTAATTGAAAATAATGCATACATTCAGCTGGATATGCAAAAGTTGCTCATGAAATATTTTTTTTTCATAACCAAATCTACATGTCAAGGACAAATTAGGCCTTCAAAGTTCCTGACTCTTTCACATACAATCCACCTTCATATTAGCACTGTAATGTTTGTCTTACAATGAACTCTTACAACTGGTACTTCCATGTTTGATTAGTTCATAGGCAGCCCATAATGTTTCCTTTTCTTTTGAGGACTTCGTGCATGTACACAACACATCCAATTCTCTTTTCAGTCTTTCTTGTCTCCCCTTCCTCCCATGCCCCTTTTCTTCTTCACTTCACTCCCTTTGTGACCCCTTTCACATTTTTTCCCTTCCTCTTTTATTTTGTTCTCTTCTTATAACTGAGTTTTTCATAAAAGTGATACCATGACATATAAAATGCGTGTATCTGATTTAATTTACTTCATATTATGGCCTTGAGGTGCATCCAGTTCACTACAATGATTCATATTTATCTTTGTTTATAGCACAGTAGGAACTAGGACTCTTTTATGTGTAAATACCACAGTTTCTTTATCTGTTCGTCTGTTGGATATAAGGACTTGTTCTAAGATCTAACGATTATGAATTGTGGCTATCAATATAGGTGTATATGGGTGTGTATCACTCTAATATAAGGTCATTAAGATTTCTGAAGTAATTTAATATACCTAAAACGGGAATAGGTAGGCCTAACAGAATTTACAGGGTTTTATTGTTTCATTTTGCTTTGATATTTTGGTACCAGAAATCAAACTCAGGATCTTGTACTTGCCAACCAGGCACTGAGCTTACAAGCTACATTCCAGATCTTGTAGGTTAGTTTTTTGACAACCTTTATACGGATTTGTATGCAGCTGCACGGGTTTGCATTCTCGTCAACCCCGTAGCAAAGCTCCTTTTCCCTGTATTTCCAGCGTTTGATGTTATTTTATTTCCTGTGGAAGTCCACTCACAGAGTGAGGGAAGGAAAGGTTTATTTAACTCACAATTACTGGAGGATTTAGTCCATACTCAGCTGGCTCGAAGGAAGAGTGGAGCAGGGCAGCAGTTCATGGTTGTGGGAAACAGTATAAGAGCAAGAGCAAAATGGAAGTAGTGGTGGCAACAGTGGTGCAGGGAACAAGTCTTTCTCTGTGTCTCTCTTATGCTAAGTCCAGGATATTGATCCCAGGTTGGGCCTAGAACTCACACCCATAATCCCAGCAGTACTGAGACCCATAATCCCAGCCTTGAATCATGAATTAATCACAAACTCTACAACTGCACCTCAGTGAGGGCATGAGGCTTTGGGGGGACAAATACACACAAATCATAGCAGTCCCTAACTTGTCATTATTGTACAAAATACATTTTAGACTAAACTTTCCAAAAAGAAAAATGAATTTCCTAGTATGTGGAAAGGACTAATTTCTTGATTCTCACCGAAGGGAAGCATAATTATATCACTGCATTAGTTGTTTCTTCATTTATTATCAAGAAATAAAGATGGATGTGTGTGAAATATTTCCACAGGCCTCATGTATAGCACTCAGATCTGGCTTATGCATTTGCTTCCTTCTGCTTTCCTGTCTGAAACTTGGTATTTTCTCTTCTGGAAACATAATTAATGATAGCACTACAAGCAATTTCAAGCTCCAAACTAAATAATATCCAAATAGTTTTTCAAATGTCTTTTTAATATTTGGATTTTAATCATGAAAAGAAAGCGAAGGCTGTGGTGAGGGAAATTTGCAGGTTGCAAATTCAGAGCCTAGGAAGTGCTAATCATCTATATAAGCTAATTGGATTTTGAAAAGCACTAAAATGAGAATGTCAAAAGTAGATTAAATCCAGACATAATCAAAGTAATATTAATTCCAATCAATTTACCTAATAATTTAGCACATCCTTTCCTTGTAAAGTGGCATCCTTGCTTCTATCTAAAGGATATTCCAAATGTTAACATATGGCATAGACATCTGTAAGATGCAGCTGTGAATTATAGCTTCTATTCTGTAGTTTGGGAAAATTACAGCTTGAATAGTTGTTTCTGGAACCCTGACATAAAGGTGAGCAGAATGCAGAAGTTTAACATGAATCAATGAGGCCCAGCCATCTATCTATCTATCTATCTATCTATCTATCTATCTATCTATCTGTATGTATGTATATTATTGGCTTCCCCAGTGTATTATAATCTCTAAAGATTCTCATGCAAATGGGCTACTTCTCTGTCCCAATACATATATAGCCAACTCTATACAGACCAATTATGTGTGACTTCTTTCACTATACTATCAAATCCTTCTTCAATCTATGTTCTGTAATCTCTGAATTTCACCCTGAAAGTTATGTGAGTGGATAACTCAAAATATTCAAAGTGGTTCGCAGACAGTTAGTCTTCTTCGTATTCAAATTGTCACATTAATGTTTTTTTTCTCTGAACTTTAAATCACAGAGACAGGAAATACTCTGAATTACTCACGAATTCTGTGGCTCAGTGACATTCAGCCCACACTGATTAACTATAAGTTGTACACAAAGCTGTAATACTTCCTTTGATCTGAAAATAAAAGTGTTATACTTTTTAAATTTCATTTTATGTACAAGTAAGCATTCATATATAAAATTATTAAAATGTTAGGAGTTTGTGGGTTTATATAAAATATTTTGATGAAATACAGAATGAATTTATTTATTTATTTATTTATTTTATTTTTTTTGTGTGAGACCGGGGTTCAAACTCACGACCTTGCACTTGCCCAGCAGGCACTTGTGCCTCGGAGCCATCTCCCCAGAATACAGAATGAATTTAATGTATAACAAATAGCTATAAATCATTAACAGGGAGGCCACTTTTAATCATAAATATATTTTAATTAGAAGATAAAGACCAAAGTCTTAGAATAACATTTTAAAAAGTAATTCATTTATATAGATCTAAATCCTCATATGTGAGTCTAACAGTATAATACACTTACACTTATAATGAGTTCATTCTTAAGTATTACATTAAATTTTAATACAGAGTTTATAATTCTACTACCTTAATTTTTTTTTCAAAAATTGAAAAGAATATGTTATATGTGAATTGTCAAAAAGATATTGAAATTCCCAACATTCTTGATAGCATAATCATTCTGAATTTGAAATAATATAAATTTAAATATTGAAATGACCCAGAAGATATTATCATAGAGGTATCAAGCAGCTGGTTATTAACTTTGACCATTAAGTTTGTATCTCCTACCATTGCAGTTTTTCTTTATTTAAACAATGAGAAGGCTTACCTTTGAATAAATTGTAGGAAGACGTTAATCTCACATTACAAAACTTCTGCAGTTATTCAATTGTTTAAGGATTTTCTTAATTTTGGCTAATTCCAGAATTATTAATACCCTAGTAAGCCCCAAGTCAGTGTCAGTGAATGAAAAAAAAAAAAACTAAAAATAGTAATATTCATTATGAAATATTCAATAATTTATAATTAAATGGTTTAATTATCCAAGAAAGTACTAAAGAAATCCAGAGGCATCAAATCTTAAAACTCAGGAAACATATAGAAATGATTTTAGGTAGTAAGATTGTAACTGGCTATAGCTTAGATGTCCTGGGAAAGAGATGAAATTTGAGTTAAGAGCAGTTGGTCTCTGTTTTCTAATTATTAGTTTGACAGAGTTTTGTTATTGTTTACATATGCATGATAATCAATGTTCTCAGAGGGTGTTTGTATCCATGTATGTCATACTTGAGTTTTTTCTTTCTGTCCCCAATCCATTTTCTCCTTTTAACCTACCTTCCCCTGATTAGTTAGAAAAGCTTAGTCTCTTTCCTTCCATTATATTTTTTCTTTTTTTCCTTCTTTCACTTACCCAGCCCCTGATTCTTGTTCACCTTACTATTTGAATGTTTAAACATCATATTGTTTTTCCTATGTTAAAAAAAAAATGAAATGCTAAGCAAAGACCAAAATGTATAATGGGCCCTGGGAAATAGGAAGAGAATGTTCAAATGGACATTTGGGTTCTTAACAGAAAGAAATTGTTCTATGAAGGATTAAATTGAACAACTTAACAAACCTGGAGCGCTGTATCTCCCATTGTTTCACAAAGCAAAGGATTTGCCTTGGTCAGCTTCCCTTTAGGGAGAAACAGTGCACCTACAATCAGAGGAGAGGTTTAATTTGGCTCATGCCTTCAGTGGATTCCTTCCACACTCAGCGGGCTGCCAGGAATTAATATCGTGACAACAGAGCATGGCAGATCACAGATGTCCATTTCTTAGTGGTCAGGGAGTGTACGGAAATGGGCCAAAAGGAATGGAGGAGGTACTTAACATAGCACCGAAGGTGACCTTTATGTATGACACACACCCAGACACAATCAGAGCGTTTTTTCCCTTCAGGGACCCCAAGACCATTGGGTCAACCCAGTTAAGTTTAACCACCATATTAATACTTCCTCATGGTCAAGAGAATAGGTTAAACTTTATACACAAATTGTAACTCTATCACTGTGTAATATTATGAAATGTAGATTCATTTAGTTTCTTGTTCCTCCAGCTTCTCAGGCAGGAGCTATATGGGAGGCTAAACAGACACCAGAATTCTTCTTTTTATTTTTTTTTATTTTTTGTCTTTTTGAGACAGGGTCTCGCTATGCAGTTCAGGCTGACCTTGAGCTCACTTTTGTAGCCCAGGCTGGTCTCGAACTCGCACTGATCCTCCTGCCTCAGCCTCTCATGTGCTGGGATTACAGGCATGCGCCACCACGCCCAGCCAGACACCAGAATTCTAAAAGCAAATCTAATATAAAGCAACAGTAAAGAGAGAGAGAGAGAGAGAGAGAAGAAAAAAGAACACCATTATACTTATGGTAAACACATTGTTCACTTTTCTCAGAGATTTAACAATTTTAATTATAGATGGAGATGTATGCCAGCAAAGTATGCTTGCATCATAAATTTGATCATTAAAAAAAGTGTTATTTTTACACAATGGACTGTTGCGTAGCTATACAAAAGGATAAATTCAAGGCTTTCTTATATAAAAGAATGCAACTAGAGATTGTATTGTTAAGTGAAATAAATCAGAGCCACATGTGCAAACATTGCTTGGTGTCCTTGGTGGGAGAACCTGAAAGAGTAAGCAGAATCTGAAAGGTACAGTCCATACTGTGAAAAGGAAAGAATATTTTCAATGGGAAGAGGAAAGGCATGAAAGATAGGAGTGGAAATGATGATATATATGCAAGATAATTTCGATAGCTCTACTGGTGAATTCTAGGCTATTAAAAGGAGCAGTTAAGGCTTGCATTTTATTTTATTTTATCTCATTTTACCTTATTTTTATTTTAAATTTCTTATGACTTTTTAAAAGCCAGTTTTATGGGTTTGTATCTGGTAACATGAACTAACCTGAAGATAGCATTATGCAATACAACCATTGTGGAATTTCTAATTGCTTTGTTTAAAGAAATTTTGTATCATATGTCCTAGTCTTTATCACAGTTTTGCATTTTTTAAAAGATGTATCTCAATGAACTATGTCAGACAGCTCCGTGTCATGCGTCTAATGGCATCCACAGAAAGTGGAAGGCCCCATATGCTACCTCACGTGCTTCCTCCACGATTGATGGAGTGTTATAACTTTTCGTATTTTATGGTATAGCACGTCACGTACAACAGTAAGGGGTTGAGAACAACTGAAAGGTGAAACAGGTGTGCCACGACTGTCAGGGGATAGGCTTGGTGGATTTCTCCAAAAGTAGGATACCTACATTTTGGTTCTATGTAGTCCATTAGGGTGTTTTGTAGAAATTACCCAGGTTATTTTCAGGATTTTGTTGTTGTTGTTATTTGTTTGTTTGTTCTGTTTTTGAACATGTTCTACAGGGTCTCAGAGTGAGCCACTTATGTTCAGCTTCCCAAGAACTTGGATTACAGGCCTGCTCCACCACATCCATTCTCAATCGCCTTTTCTGTGTGTCTGGGGGGCGGGCTGGTACCACGTGCAGGAGATGGAATCCCAGCTCCTGTGTCTACTTAAGGAGGCAATTCAGTCCACTGGGATATTTGGCCGACCCCCAGATATTTCTTATTGCACATGATATTTACCATCTTGATTCAGGAAGCTGTTGTTCTTTTGTACCCTGTTTTCCCCAGTTTTGCTGATAGAAACTTTATTCAGTTCTCAAGGAGAAGCAAAACAAAGTGAAACAAACAAAGCTAAACTGCTGGCATCATTTTTATCTTTTGTTCTTTGTTGGAGTCGTAGATAGGATGCAAGATAAGTAAACTTATCTCTGTTTTGCCTTCCACTCAGACAGTCTATGTGTGTATTTCCCTGTCTTCACCACAGCCACCACAGTCCTGCCTTTCATCCTGTATTTCCTACCCTTCACATCCTGCTGCCAAATGCAGTGGCTACATCAAAGTCTTCTATAAGCCTCCACCTCATTATCCATGAAATGAATATTATAACTGTTTATAGTTATCATTAATTATATGACATATATGATGCATGTAACTTTATGCCAGCAAGCTAGTAAATAAGGTACATAACGACAGACCAAATACCTCTGCGGACTAAAGTGTCTGCTTAGTCAGGCAACTTGACCGCAGTTTGATTCCAGGCATGCTAGCCTCGACCCCGAGGCACGCTGAGACTGCAACTAAGGCTGGGCATGGTGGTGTCTGCTTGTAATCCCAGTGCTTGGGAGGCTGAAAACAAGAGGATCACTATGAATCTGATTTGTGTAGAGAGACCCTGTCAATCTGTAATAAATACATAAAAAGAAGCATAAAAATATTGGTACTAGGAATTCAAAAGTTACCTGCACATTAAATTGTAAATTTCCAAGTTTCATGAAAGCCATCTTATTTATGTAAACACAGCATGATAGCAAAACTTCATTTACTTGGCCTCTAAGGGTTTTCAATTTGTATGTAGTTTCAAAAGGTAAAGAATAAAAAACAACCAGTAATCTTGCAGTGGATTCTACAGGAAGTCTCAATTTATCTAACACTGTCTCCAATCTCTTCTCATTTCATTATTCTTTTTAATCCCAGAGAATTTTTTTTAAACCAATAACCAGTGATTTCCTGCATGGCCATAGCCTATAGTTGGACTCTCACATATATTTAATTCATGTTTGTATTCCAAGTCCTCATGTGATGATATTAACAGCTAATCTGTTAATTTTCCATGTACTTGGGAGATAAACATTTAAATATGTTTTTGATTTAAATGTACCAGCTGATGATTGATTAGTTCAGGCAATGATCTTGTTTTGTGATAGGCCTCAAGCATGCCTTGCAAGTATCTCTATCCTAACACTAAGTAAGAGTTGCTTTTGGTCCTAATGGTCCCTCACATTGTCTATGTGCTCATTGTATTTTAAACTCAGGTGAGAGCATTCCAAGGTGTTTCAGATTGCATTTCTCTCCTTTTAGGTAGACTGGCTAAATTTTCTTTCTTCGATTCTTTATCAAGTATTGCATTAGTAACTATATACATGATAAAAGACTAGCATCATAGCGTTATCTATGCCTTGTGCTTTCAGTGCTATGCAGTGTTTTGTAACGCATACTATGGATGAGCATTCTAGGAAGAGACCCTTTTGTGATATTAGAAAGCTGTTCCAGTGAAACCCATAGTCAATCTAATAATTAAAGTTGTTAAGCAGTGAGACTTACCCAGTGAGATGCATCTCTGGAAGTAGAAACCTAGCAGGGATTTCTCGCAGGCACCAATACAATCTCAAAATCCATTTGACTCTTTTTTCCTTTATAATGTTTGATGATAAAACTTTGAAATATAAAGCCTCATCCTAAAAACCCTGACATAACCTTAACTACTGTAAAACCAGCAGGCAAAGGTCTAATGATTTCAGTTGTATAGTGTAACCTGAAATTGAATTACTCTCATTTCACGGCAAAGTCAATATTGCTAATGGATTAGAAACATGGCTGATAAAAATATTATTGAGTTCATATCTGGGGAATCAGATGAAAAAACTCATTCCTCTTGTGGCTTTTTCACTTGTGAGAATTGGCATTGATCTGAACAGAGGCTTCGTGGTGTGGATCACTCTTGTAAGTAAGTGGAGGCCAAGATAAATGAATCCAAAGTTGGTGCAAGGCCCTTGAGAATATTTCCTGCTGTGCTGCTTTCTACTGCCAAAATCTCATTGGAATTGTAAGGCCCAGGGATGAAAGGCCTGTTCTCTAAAGGCGAAGTTATGTCAAAGGTCACTTGGAAAGTATGAACTGTGATTCCCATAAGTTCAGAGTTGTCCAGAAGTCTATCAGTTATTCCTTCTTAGCCTTTTGGCTAAGATCAAGTGAAATCTGTCAGTTGGACAATAAATAGTTTGAGGATACTATATAAGAGATTATACCCTACCCTTTTTAGTTCTGCTAGTTTAGACAAATCTTCTGTCTAAGTTTACTCAATCAAGTGTGTAATGTTCTACAAAAACCATAGTCATTTGGCTTGGGAGATAGCTCTGTGACATAAGTGTCCACCTAGCAAGTACAAGGTCCTGAGTTCAGACCCTGGCACACACACACACACACACACACACACACACACACACACACAGACACACACAGACACACACAAACACAAATTGATTTTTCTATGATTCTATAACAAGGATAAGGATATTTTAGAATAAAGTCTGCAAACTGTAACCCAAAACCCACTTATTTATCACAAAATGCCAACACTGCAATTAACTTCAATACTGAACATTTAGTTTAGAAGAAACAATGTATACACTAATATCTTTCAAAGTTGTGAAAGGAGAATAATATGACAAACACACAGCCGACATCATCTGAGTGGGAAAAACCTGGAAAAGTTTTCTTTAAAGATTTGGAATTAGTTAATACTTTTATTACTTCTATTCAACATAGTGTTGGAAATTTTAATGATAACAATTTATCAAGAGAGATAAATAAAAGGCATCAAATGGAAAGGAAGTATAATTGTCCCCATCTGAATGGTACTATATTCCTTCATGTAGAAAATACTAACTGTGCAACTGAATAACTATTAGAACAGATAAAACTTTTGATAAGTTTATAGAACACAAATAAGCTAGAACACAAACACACAGAAAACATTTTGTATATAAAGAACTTGCTGAAACAAACTACTTTTACAGTACTCACTAGCATGAAATAAATAAAAAAATATAAAATACCTAACAATAAATCTAACCAAAGACTTCAGTCCTTTGATTATTTCATAGTTATACTATTTTAAAATAAAATAGATTAAATTTTACTAATATATACCTATTTAGTGGTTGTTGGTGTCCCTTAATCTTGATAGCTTGAAAACTTTATGACAGTAATGAATGTCATATCAGTGTTCTGTTCACCTCAACCACAGCTTCACCCTAAATTCTGACTATTCCAGTAGAATTGTTGTCTTTCATTTCACTAGATAAAATTAGGGGAAAACATTCTGAATTAAGGAGGCATGGAAATAGGTCCACATGTTCAAGCTCTAGTACCAAAACAGGAACGATGAAAAACAACAACCAAAAGAAAAAATTCTGCATATATACGCAGCATTATTCCACTACTTTGTATGGGTTACCATAATTTTGTTTCTTTTAAACCTTTTCTTTTGCTGTCTGAGTTCCATAACACTGCCATTTTAGAGATGAAGCTTTGTAGAGGGCTTTAGTGCACGCTCACTGGTGGCCTCAGCACACTTTACAAAGAACGCTCAGTCTGAGATGAGGTCTCAGAGTTATCTTGAGCTAGGGAAAGTACACCGTGTCTTTCCATGCTTGCTCCCATCTCTTGCTGGGTGTGGACTCTGGGCTCAACAGTTACCACATTGAATTTCCACTCTGCAAAGCCAGTGGGAATTCCATTGTCAGCTGTCTTTACTCAGGGCTGTGCATGAAGAGTTAGTGCTATTTGCCTATAGCATTGCCACTAGCTAGTAAAGCAAAGTTTTCACTGTTAAAGGAAGGCAAGAAGTGCCTCAGAGCCTTCCCACCACCACTGATGGTGAATCTTTTAGATCTTTCAGTGATGACAAACTACTGTCCGTGGTGCCATGACAGAGCTGAAGTTCACTGAAGTTGATGCCTTTTTATGTCTTTGACGACATTTACAAAGACCAGCAACAAAATCTAAATGCTGTGCTTTCATTCTCCTAAAAAAATACCCTCTATTTGCTGCAAGTATACTCGCTTTTCTGTACAGGATGCACAGAAGACAGTGCTAAATAGAAAGGCCCTTTTACTCACTGCATGTCCAGCCCTATGACAAAGCTCCCCCTGGAGCATGTTTCCTAATCATAAACCCTTCACTCCTTTGTCAGCTGTGATTGAAATATAGCATGGTATCTCTAAGCCTCTGAGTATAGCATGGTATCTCTAAGCCTCTGAGTATAGCATGGTATCTCTAAAACTTTGAATCTGTAGTCCAGAATTTTTCTGTTATTCCCCGGAGTACATATTGATTTATGCATAGAAAAATAGAAAACATTTCAACTTAAACATGTCTACAACTGAACTCAAAATTTTCATTCTTTAAAATTCTTATTTCTCTGTAATTACCTTAAAATAAAACTTATGTCACCTTACAAGAAAGCAAAATATAAGTGTATTATAGAGAAACCATTGTAATATAAATACACTCACTCAAAGACGCCTATATCAAGATATATAGTTAGAACAATATTTCCCCATGACTTCAGCAGTGTCTTTAATTTTGTTCGTGCCATGAAAAGTAGCCCTCCTTAGCAAAATATGTTTATAAAATATGTTCCTGTAGGATGGATCTTTTGTCTCTACTTAGTGTCAGAGAGTCAACAGTAACTCATCCTTTGGATCTGTTGTTTGAATGGAGAAACACTGACCAATTCTCATCAACATGTGCGGTATGCACATGTCCATACTCAGGACACAGCATTTTAGAGAATCAGGCTAAGCACACTTCCTAAATTTTCTCTCTGCATTCCTTCCCTCAATCTGGAGAAATATCACAGAAGAAGGATTATTTTTTTCATGTTCCTCTTTCCACTTTCAAAGATTCTTCTTCTTTTCTATCATCTTATTAGAATACGACTGTTCATGATTCCATCAACAAACACAATTTTGAGCAACCTACTACAGAAAAGAACTAGGTTAGAGCAACGAGGGAATAAATCAAGCTAATCTTATCCTATAGATCAGCAATAACAGAAACAAAGATATGTAAACAGAAGTAATTTCATGGATTTAATTACATTGAAAAGATGTGGACCTGAATGTGTACTTATAACATAATGGGGGTGAAAGCTCTAGTACTAGCCATGAATCAGTCTTCAGTATAAATTTGCTGACTTGAATGAAAAGTTTTGCATTTTGTACATTGATTTTTTGTGAAACCAAAAGGATAACAAAATCAATGGAAAAACAATATTTTGGTTTTAAATCTCACTAATGAAGATACATTAAGATATTACACTGATAGAACAGGATTGTTTAACATACTTAAAGGTACCTATTTTTTGTTGAGGTGAAAGTAAAATAATGAGGGAATTCCCTTACTGGTGTGAAAAAAGATTATTAAAATTAATGTTAAATAATTGCTCAGACATGTCCTCAACAGTAATGCAGGCTTTAGTAGAATTTTAATAATGTTGATGTTAATGTGTATGATATAGATAAGACTCTGGCAATAGATTGCATCGATAGTGAATTCAAACCCATTAACTTGACATGCTAGTTCGAGAAAAGAAAATTCAACTAATTGGATTGATTGTCCAACTTGTGAGATTTATTATGTCATTTTGAATTGATTACTTCTATGAAAAGGCATAGATTTACTTGATATAATTAAGCATCCAGGCTATTTGCTGGTAGTTCGTAATGCTCGCATAATTTTAAGGCACAGTATGATGGACAAATTGATCTACCAAACACAATCATACCTGCTTATTGGACTTCTGAAAGAGTAGTAAGAAATTCCAATAAGTAATTCCAATCTGTTCTGACAAATGAAAACTAAATCTGAAAAGCTGCTGGATTTTAGACAAGAAAAGAAAGGAACAAATAGTTTATTTTTATCCAAACTGTGGCACAAAAGAAAGCACAATGTGGATTCTCTTCTGCATTGTATAATAGTGTTGCTCAAATAGGAGCAGAATTCTCAGATATTAACTGATTATCATTCTCCATTTTTTTAACATAATGAAAAAATAAGGCAAGACTACTTGGAAATAGCAAAGATTACACTGTGAATTAAAGCAGGACTTGAATTTCAAAGATGTAGTCAGGTCATTTAGCCTGTGTGTCTTCTAATAATGATAAGAAGATTCAAGTTATTTGTTTAATCCACAACAGTGAAGGTAGAGAATGAGTCACAGAGAAAAAGAAAAATAATACGAACAAATATCTGTTCATCAGTAGCTTGAAGATACAGAATTACTTAGATAATACATAATAATTATGCATATTTGTATAGATACAGAGATGTGTATAGAAACAGAGAAAGATGGATATGAAAAGGGAAAAGTTAAAAATAATTTTACTTATTTTCTTTTTTCAAGAAGCACATTATTACACAGACATGAGTTTTATCGCAGAAAAGCTGAGATTTTTCTATGTTGTGCAAATAATTTTGTAAGACTACTTGTCTTACAGAGCATTAGAGAATGTCGTCCAGATGGTGGTGAATGGGTAACTTGAATTGCAAACACAAAGACTACATTTTCATTTATTAGTTGGCTTGGGAAGAGGTGTCCCTGTAGCACCATTACAGAGAGGTGCTATGTATTAATGTTGGCAGCACCACACCACATCTTAAATAATGTGATTCACGAAGCATAAAAGTGCATCTCCATGAGCCAAAGTCACAGAATCCACATGTGTGTCAGCTGTGCGATGTCGGAGTGCAAGGAGAGGATTTCATAATATAGGAGATCAAAGACACTGTCGGGAATGACGCTTGAAGGACAAAAAATGAAGAATTCTGTAGAGCTTTGTCCCACAGCGACCTAAAGGAGAACATTTGAATAATACATCTGAAAGGTACCTAAAATCTTTCACTGACAGGAAGATGAAACATGCTTGGCTCTTTTAGAATCTACCAAATTGTGGCTTCCCGAAGTTGACATGGATTTCTAACTAGCCCATTAGATCACTAGAAAATGCTTCAAAACAACATAGCATACTTGGGAGAAATGAAGACCCTTGTGGACAGAAGCTGTTTTGGGAACTGGTGGGACAAAAGTTCCACAACTATTTCTATTAATGCATTAAAATGCCAAAGTTAAGGCAAGTGTCACAATCATATGTTCCTCCTCTAAATCTTAGTACCCCTAACTGCAGGCCTTCGGAATGATAATAACTTAACTTCATATTCTTTCTATATTAATCATGTATATTTCAGAATTACTGACAATTACAGATTCTCCCAAAACATACTTAATGTAAAATGACATTGGAAACATGATTAACCTAAACATGTTTACCCAGTTTTTCTCAGATTTAGCTTGCCCCAAATTTGATAGTCATTAATTCTCAGCTATTAGCAAAGAAGGTACTTAAATTCTATATGATGGGTTTGATTACTGATTCTGTTATTTGTTGACTTACCTAAATTAAGCTTTGCTTTTCTTCCCATTGTAAATGATGATAATAGTAATTTATGGTAGATACCTAATGAGGTCCAAACAAATATATTTTAAGTACCTGCAAGCAGGCACATGGGCAAGGGGTTTGATCCCCAGCCCTGCTATGCCGGTTTCAGTCCCAAGGCACTCTGAGATGGCAATTGAGACTGGGCATGGCAGTGCATTCCTGTAAACCTAGCTCTTGGGAGGCTGTAAACAGTTGGGTCACTATGAGTCCAATCCAGTAGTGAGACCCTGCACTCTCTGTAGACCCTTCCATGGATATAGATATAGATATTATAATTATTATTTAACCTAACAGTTATTTGAACACTTCATCTGTGAAGTAAGTTTCCATAATCAATAATAATACTCTTTTTTGTTGATTTTAGGGAACGGTCTGCAGGGTGTTCAGGGTCTCACTACTAAATCAGACTTGTAGTGACCTGCCTGTTTGCAGCTTCCCAAGAGCTGGAATGACAGGAACATGACACCGCGCCTAGCCTCAATTGCGCCTCAGGGGCAGAGCTGGCACAGCAAACAGGAGTGGGGTGGGAATCGAACCTCAGCCCCCTGTGCCTGCTTGTTATTTGGTTGGCCTCTTATCTATATTTTTAATTATGAAAATTCTGCATCACTTGCAGTTTTTCTGTTTTAATTTTAATTTTTTTTATTTAAATTTAAAATTTTTAAAAAATCTGGCCAAGTTAGAAATAGCATGAATGGCACATAAAGTTCACATTGCTGACATTTCTACAAAGGTAGGTCTAGTCTAAGTTGTAGTCACACATAAATTAGTGATAACCAAAACGAGTAATAAGTGAAAGCTCTCTGAAAGCAACTGTGGAAACACTGATTAATTTTTAATTCTTGCAATGAGTCTTGCAGTATAAAGGGCTGAGGAAATCTCTGAGCTCCATTTCTCATTACTATTTTCAGAATATAAGTAATAAAGCAAAGACATAATCATTTTTACCTTGCAAGACGAGACACTTATAATCTTTAGTTCAGATTTACATATCGATGCATGGTAACTCTCACAGGCTGATGGAGAATAACGAAGCTAAATGTGTATGCACTTTTGATTCCTTAGATTTGCTGAAATGTTCGTAGTAAATAAAACACGCTTGCCATAAACATTTCACTTATTGTGATTTACTATCATTTTTGTACTGTTTCTTCCAATAACTTTATATCTTTGACATCTGGGGTAAATTATTTAAAGATTTCCTCTTGTTATTACTTGAATAACTATAGCTTTTTACCTATCATTCCTCATTTCAATGCTTCAGGAGGGACGGGAACACTATACTCATCCAATTAGTATTTGTACTAAACCTTGGATATCCTAGCTCATAGAACCCTCCTATCTTCTCTATATGGTTAGTATCATTTCCTTTTCTATAGAACTTGAAAGATTTATACTCTTAAAACAAACAAACAAACAAACAAACAAAGCAGGAGGCTGGGGAGATAGCTCAGTAGAATAATCACTTGCCTGGCAAGAACAAAGTCCTGAGTTCAATCCCCAGTACTGGAAGAAAAAAAATGCTCTTTGAAACCATTTCTCACACATAGTGATGCTGTGAATATAATACCATCTTTGTTTTTTGGTTAACTAATTGAACTAATAGGAGGAAGCAACAAAGAAACGAGGGCATTATTTATTTGTTACGAAGATTGACCAAATTAAAGTATAAGTTGTATGCAGTGGATGGTACATTAGGTCTGAAACATTCCAAAAATGTATATTTTTGAATAAATAGGTAATATGGGCCATAGTCTGAGAATCAATATTTAAAATATGTACATAAAATAAGGCAATAGCTATCTTTAAACCAGTTGTGTTAGTAAATAATGGCATTAAAAATATACTTCATACATGAGATAAGTATGTTTCAACATTTTATAACAGAAAACAAGTCAATGTCTTTTAATGTTATTTAAAAATCAGAATTAAATTATTGCCCACAAATGGAGCTGTTAGTTGGATAGCCATATTCAAGAAAGAACTTTAGTAGTTTTCATAGTTTGTACTTCATAAAATAACTCAAACTATATCAGAGATTTGAGTTTATATTTAAGACTCTATGTTTTCAAGGACAAGGGCAATAGCTTAGTAGAGCTTGCTGAGTTTGATACCTGGTTTCATACACACAAAAAAAGACTATTTCTAGAAGAAAATAGAAAAATATTAGATATAAAAGATAGATAATAGAAAATTAATACAATGGATTTTATTTATTTATATTATTTATATTTTATTTATTTATATTATTTATATTTTATTTATTAATAATAAACTGAATTTAAAACATTTACTTTCGAAAGACATTGAAGGAAATCCAAAGAAGGAAAAGCTTCAGCACTATATCAATTCTCTGGTAAACCTGGTAATTTGTACGATTTTTTTTTTTTTTTTTTTAGCAAGGATTGAATTCTGGGCCTTGTCCTTCCCAAGAAATGGCTTACGCCACTGAATTATATCCCTGGCCCCTGAACTAAACTTCCAAATAAAAATTAGAGTGTTAGGGATTAAACCCAAGCCACTGAGCATACAGTCAAGTGCTCTACCACTAAACTTCATTGCCTGCAAAAATTAATTTCACACACATTTTAAAATAAAAGCTCTCAGATGGTAAAAGGAAAGAATATAAAACAGTGCCTTACACATACACTAATCAGAAGAAAATGGGACTTTAAAGATGACCGAGTAAGCGTTGGCACATATCACACCCTCTCCAGGAACTAGAATTGAAACATCATGGAACAATTTAGTAATCAAATAAAGAAGAGTTCTGGGAATCAAGAAAGATTGACAGGAAAAAAAATAGGGAATCACAGAAAAGCTGGAGAGATCGAAAAGCACATAGAGAGAAGAAGAAAGTGGACCCGAATGCCAGTCCTAACTGCTGGGGAGAGAGACCTGGCTTTGCAAAGCCAGGAGACAGCAGCCCCTGAAGCAAACAAGGGGCTTGGCTGGCAGGGCTACCTCCACAAAGCTCAGTTATTGTAAACTACAGACACAGAAAGAGCTTTGGCTGTGGATCTGACTCCTTCTGCATGGCCAGCTTGAGTTGAAAAAGAAATGTGGTGAGATACCCGCTGTATTTGAAAGTGATTAATCAGGAGCTATTTGAGAAACGATGAATAGTTCAGGACAGTTACTCCAGGCATCAGAAGTAACAGAACAAGTACACTTCAGTGTTTCTGGGGATACCCTACCACAATGACAGATTGCCACAAGACTCAGCTAGAGAGAGGAGATGGGCTGTATATTGACTCACATACCTGATGAAGCCTAGGAAAGCTCATCCTTGAAGGACGTAGTTGTCCCACCACCCTTTTTTTTTTTTTTTTTTTTTTTTGAGACTCCATTCCAGTCACATGTGGCTTTCAGAGGGACTTTGTCTACAAGTGTTGGTGTTAATTCCAACAAAGTGTTCATTCTTCCCATTGTTTTAAAGGTATTTCCAGCACAGAGCTCAGTGGTCTGTTTGATTTCACCACCTGCCAACATGGTCAGTGATATTCTTGGAATTGGGTGATTGCCAAAATATCGGGTGAACACAGAGAGTTCCCTGGAGTATGAAAGAATCACCCAAGCCCACAGGCCAATAAAGGCAGAGATAGCAGAGAAGTGAGGTACAGAGGGGCATGGGACACTAGAGACACTGGAACGGGTAGAAACATAAGTCAGACAGCACACCATTGAGTGCCCAGGACCAGCAGACAAGATGGGACAGGACTCAGCACACATGCACACACACACACACACACACACACACACACGCAGACACACACACACACACACACACATTGAAAACATGGATAGTAAGAGAAATTAGGATGCAACAGGAACTCATTTTCCCTCCCTTGAATCTAGTGGATTCCAGTACTGCAGAAACTGGGAAGAAACAATTCACCTAAATGTAGGGAGTGAGTTTTGAGGCTCATTTCGTTTTTTGTGTTTTGTGGTTTTTCTTTCTTTTTCTCTACATATATTCTGATGGATTTTACCTTTTTTCTCTTGTTGTTTTTCTGTCTTTTGACCTTTTTCTATTAACTTTCTTTTACTCTTTAATTAGATAATTTATCTCACAATTCTCCACCTACTCCTCTGATTCTTTATCAAATTTCAGCTTTTTTCTTGTATCCACTCTCTCCATTTGGATGATTATTATAGGCTTAACTGTTTTTAAATACTTAGTTTAACCTATATTACCCATGCTGACTTCCATTATTAATGCTGGCATAGTCGTTACACTTAGAAGTTACTAATAGTATGTCAATGTTTGATTTGTCTTAATAATAGTATTATTCTATTTTTATTGTAAGTGATAGTCTTCTGTTGGTTTTTATTGTGTGTCAATAACTAGTTTATCTTGGAGTTTAATACTATTAATAATAATTGTTTACTTACTGACATAATTCTTTCTACTTTATGATATTTCTGTGCCCATATGTGGCTTCTTTTTTACCATCAGCGTTGGATTGCGTTCTTCTCTCTATATGGTAAGAAGAGACTATACTTTGAAGAAGATTGTACATAAAATAGACTACTTTCAATTTATTACTAATAGTATTGTTTCTATTTAATAAAAAAAAAATAAAGGCGATGTAAGGGAAATGCTAGATGTCAGATAGGCCAAGTTTGTATTCTATGAAGTCTAAAAGTGAACACTAAAAACGTATTGGAAAGTAGCAATAACTCCTGAAAGACAGAAGGGGCTCCTAATGGCTTCCCATGAAATATGCTGAGTAGTTGAAGAAAGGTTTGCATACACCAAACATAGCCAAAGACATAGCTATGGCACAGGGACAGAATCTAACTAAAGAGACCTCCACAGTAGTGAGATTTCCACATTAGCTGATCTTCAAAGTGGAGTACAAAATAACAGGAATATGAAAATGAAAGAAAATAAAATATAGCCCCCAACATGCTGAGATTCTCCAATGCTGATGGGCAGCAAGGAGCAGGAGGTTCAAGGCAAAGAACTCAAAAATCTAATGGTGGAAATGCTAGACAGTATCAGAAAAGAAACGTATAAGAAACATAACCTGAATGGTGAGCTGAAGGAAGAATTTGTTAAACAACAGATAGATAAATAATTTTGCTATTTAAAGTTCAACAATATTAAAAAAGAAAAAAAAGATAAACTGAGTTAAACAAGAGCACAATATATGAATGACAATTTTGGTAAGTAATTTTAAATTATGAAAAGTAGACCATAAGAAATTCTAAAGTTAAGCGATAAAATAGCATGAGTAACAGATTTTAGTAATATGAAGGCATGTGTCAAAAATTTAAGAAAGGGTGGATATTGCTTATGAGCTCAGTAACATCATAAAATGATAAGACATTATGTATACTGGATCCAAAAGTTGCTAGATGACTAAAGAGAAAATAAAAATATCAGAATTATAGTAGTAAATGAAATATTAAAAGGTAATTTTAAATGTATAAAATTCATATTCATTAAAATAATGGCAGATAAACATTCAAACAAGGAAAAGAATTCAATATCCAATATAAGAACAATATAGAAATTAAAATAGCCATGACTGGAAAACAGCATCTACATAACTCATTGATATCAGAGTTTCTGAAAATGAGCAAATATAAAAAGCTCTTACAGAAATCATAGCATTTTTCTCATTTCCAACATTTTAGTCCAGGAGAGGCTAGAGAATCATTTTTAAATTCCTAAAATTAAACAGCTGTCAATTGTATGTACATAATTCTATGTCCTGCAAAATTATCCCACAAAAATGATGGAGAAGAAAATACTTCAAATGACAAAGATATGTGAATCTTTCATACATGAACATACATGAACACTGCACCAGCATTGCACAAAATGTGGGCTCCATTAAATCCTAGGAAAAAGACAGGGACGCCATAAGCTTCAAAAGGTCCAAAGAAAATCACACATCTAACATGGAGAGTAGTTAAACTAAATTGGAGAAAGTATAAAAGATATAAGTATGGAACAATAGTGCAATAATAGGACACAGAAAACACTAGATGATAATGGCTTTAATGGTCAGTGGTCTTCACTCCCAAATCAGGAAGACACAGGTTGGCACATTATATCAATTAAAACAAAACAAAACACAAGTACATATTGCACAGAGGTGATACATGTGGCCCAAAGGATGCACAAAGGCTAAAGGTGAAAGGATACAAATGATACAATATTTTCTTAGCTCTGAGATATGACTAAAAATGTGAAAATTAGATTTAAACAAGATTAAAATGTATTTTTAATTAAATACTTTGTGAACAACAAGAAAGTACAGCTCAAATAATGACACTGTATTTATAATTTCTGAAATTTTGGTTAGAATCTGCTATTCAGAATTTACTATTCTAGTATCTATGTTGTGTTTTATTCCTAATAATTTTTACTAACATGAAAACTTCATAGTTGACTTGTTTTGAGATATTTAATTTTGAATTGATATGTAATTTATTTTTATAATACTGTTTAATCTTTAGTTTAGTTTTAGGATATATGCTGTATCTTGACTTACACTCTACTTATAAGACATGATATATGTTCTCTTTGTATTAGAAACTTTAAAAAGTGTATTTCCATTTTCCATTGACTTTATATTACTTCTGTGTCTTTACACACACACACAATAGGTCTTCTTGTTTCAGTCCTTTGAATTAATTAATTTAGTTTCTCATACAGTTATTCTTTTTTTCTAATGTGGAATAGGATGCTAAATTTTGTTCAATAGCTAATACACACACACACACACACACACACACATATATATATATATATATATATGTATATATATATATATATATATAATGCTTTAATACTTGTTTTTCTTTACAATTAGTTTTGGACAATTTCATTTTTGTGTATCTTGGTATGATTTTATTCAAATTTCTTGTGCAAAAGGTTGTTTTCTTTTTGGAAATGTACTAAAATTTCTACTAAATTCAGAAATCTCAAATCTTTAAATATTTATTGCCTGTCCCTTTCTACTTTGAGAATTTTAAGTATATGAATATAAGTTTATTGATTTTTGGCACAGAGTAAACTATTATATGAATGATCTGTAAATGCTTTCTTTATTTTGATTTTACACAATTTTATTGTTATATTCATTTAAGTTTGTAAATTATTTATAATGTGCAATCTATTGTTAATCTCATGCTATGTATTCATTTCAGAATTATTTCTCTAAAATTCGCTCTGTCTACATCTTATACTTTTCACCTTTCAATATTTAGCTACAATTTTAGTATACTAGACAACTATTCAGTTTCAATTCAGTTAATAAGAAATAAAAAGATAACTACGCAAAATATTAGCTATCGTTACGCTCCTATTATTTTGATATGAAACATGTTTTACCTTTTGCCATGAAATTAAGAAATCAGATACATGTTCATTACACTATCGTTATTATTACTACTAATAATAATAGAATGAGAAATATTTGAGAAACTTAGGTATCCATCGTCAATGAATGAACAAAACATGGCGGATGAATGTGATTTAATACTTTTAGAGATAAAAGTAAAGAAATCCTTCCACAGTTGAGTCATGAAAACATCATCCTAAGTGAAACAAAGTATGTATAAAGCTTCCCACGTATTATGGATTAATTCATACTAACTGTACATAATAGGTAAATAGTTTTCTGGGCCTGGATGAAAGTGGATAAGTAGTGTCTATGAATTGGTATGGGTTCTTTAAGAACAGGTAGAACTAAAACTTTCAGAATTTAGAGAGTGGCTTTCAAAACACACCACTGTTCCTATAATAAAAATCACTAATTGTTCATTTTAAAATAGTGAATTTTACGACTTGTAAATTATGATTCAAAATTGAAATGGTTAAATTAAATAAAGTGAATAAGAAAATAATATGAGTTTGAAGCAGTAGAATAGAGTACAACTTTCTATTTTTGTGCATTACCAAAGTTGCACTGATGGATATTCCCAGGGGGAGGGGTAGCAGCAGAAAGGATGTACGGATTATCACTGCTTTCTTCCCCAGTGTGGCAGCTAGGATGGTGGGCTCCCCACTGTACACCTTCTGTAAAAGATGACATAGGGATCCTTGATTAATGTAAGCATCCACAGGAGGTTCCAAGTAGAGATAAGGAGTCAAAATTTGAGAAGGACTAGGGCACCTGCTAACTACAATGTAAAATGCTCTAATTCTGATGGCACAAAAAATGAAATTTAATTTCATAGTAATGAACTTTTCAAAGCATGTGATTTTCATACTTACCATTGTAAGTTTGAAGTACTGGAGCAAAGTCTACTTGACAAACTAGTTTGGGAAAAGAAATTCATAATTGTGCTAGGGAATTATAATTCCAGTACTAATGTAATAACTGTATTTAGATGAAATGAGTAATTTCAACTTGTGACTACTTATTTAGAGTGCAATTTGTTTTGTCTTATTAATAAGTATTTTTAATTCTTAATATGAATCATTCTTTCACATTTGAATGAATTCTATTTGGTAATTTTATACTTCTTATGCTTTAATATTTTACTGGACTTATTAAAACGTGATGTACAATGTGAAATCTTCATTCATGAAAATAGTTCATGAATTTTCGTAATAATGTATGCAATATAATCCTCATTACAAATCTATAGCTGTATCTAGTAGCCTAGTAGTTCTGTCTGCACACTCATAATTTATACATTTTTAAGCTTTCTATAGAATTTAATCAAAGGGTGGGAAAAGTTATAGTTTGTTTACAGTGCTTTATTTCAGCCACTAAGTTTCTCATGACTGGAGTTTTGTGAAATGTGATGCAGATCAGAGTTGGAGGACATTTGGGAGACTGACATGCTCAGAGTACGTATCAGACAGGTACAGCTACACAGTGAGACAGTCTGAGGAAGCTACAAGCAAGCCCTCCATTATATTGAACATTACCTATACATAAAGAAATGCTGTGAAACTCACCAAAGATGTACAAAAATAGCTACAGCAAAACAGCCCATTGAATCCTATAGGGAAGAAAATAGCGCATAGGCTACCAGGAATGATCATACCTTAGGAGTAAACTGAAATTAGCTCCACAATTAAAGCTATACTGTGTTCGCCTTATAAATCATAGAAGCAAGATTTCAAGTGATCAAATTCTTTCCAATTACTGTGACAAGTAAATACCAACTTTACTTAAGAGCTGTAACAAATATAAGATTTAGTACCATAAAGATCACTATTCATAGCATATAATAATCAAGAAAATAACTGAGAGTGTTCTAAGAGCAGGGAATCTAACAGAACCATGATAAAGTCCCCCAGGTTATGTAACTAGAGTTACAGATTGAAAATAAAGCTTGAAATAACATAAAAGTCTTCTTTATATGCCCAGGAAATAAAGAAGAATCTAAATGTAATTTAAAAATTCAGTAACTATAAATTACTATCTAAATGGAACGTCTAAAATTGAAAAAACAAGCCGGGCGTGGTGGCGCACGCCTGTAATCTCAGCACTAGGGAGGCTGAGGCAGGAGGATCGTTAAGAGTTCAAGACCAGCCTGGGCTACAAAACTGAGCTCAAGGCCAGCCTGAACTGTACAGCGAGACCCTGTCTCAAAAAGAAAAAAAAAAAATAAAATAAAATTGAAAAAACAAAAACAAGAGAGATAGCTCAGCAGACTAAGCGACTATTTAGGCAAGCTCAGGGGTAAGGGTTTGATCCCTGACCCCTAATGCTGCACTGGCCCCACCCCATCTCCTCCACATGCTGAGCCAGTGATGGGGTCCTGGTGTGGTGTGTGGTGAACACAATAGTACTCCTGCCATGAGAGAGGCTGAAAACAGGACAATCATTATGAGTCTAGCTGTGTAGTAAGGACCTGCAAACATATACACACAAAAAATTGCAACAAACATAAAAATGAAAAACAAAATAAAAAGTCCACAATGCTATAATAGGACAGTCACAATGGTTAGAAATTCAATGAGCACACTGAAAAGAGAATACAAAATAGTAAAATTTAAAAATAAATAAATAAAATTATATTGAAAAAGTATACACTAATTCAGAACCTTGCCATAAAAATGTGTTGCTGAGCTGTATCCCCAGCAAATATACATGAACTTAAGGAAAAAGTACAATAGTTTGAGACCTATAATAGATAATATCCTATACAGGAAGCATCAGGTGAATTGATGACATAATAGATGCATGTTCCCTAATGACAACACAATGAGAAAAGAACATAAAAAGTGAGCAGAATACTGCTCAAACGTGGAACATCAAGTGGTTCACCATGACTGTTATAGAGTGACAAAGGGACTGAGGAAGTGAAGCAGTGAAAGAAGGTTCACTGATATAATGGACAGCCCACAAGGCTCAAATTCAGTGAAACAACAAACTTTACTGTTGTCAAATAGATGATAGCTGAGCGGAGAAGTGCAAAGCACACATGCATGCACACACATGTGCACACACACATTAACACCTGTGGAACACAGTGAGTAGAAAAAATTTCAAAAAGAAAAGCTTGCACTGGACTTTGTGAAACACAGATAAATATTGAGTAAATTATTATCAGGAACTGTGGAGAAGATACGATACTGGATAAATTTAAACTTCTGAAAGAAAAAAAAGTCTAACTAAACTATTATTTTCAGAGAAATGTATTTCTCTAATGAAGGCAAAATATTGTTCAGATCAAGTGTTACATAGGGAATTCAGAAGACCTACATGATAGGAAATGTTAGGAAATCCTGTCACGTGGGGAAGTTCTCTCAAGCATAAGAATTCTAACAGACAGAAATATGAATTTATACAAAAGAGCTAATACTGACAAACAGGATATACATAAAATGCATTTTTATGTATATAATACAAAGTCTACATGGTTTCACTGTATAGATCAGACTTGTAGTAATTCTCCTGTTTTCAGCCTCCCAAACACTGGGATTACAGGCATAGACCACCATACACATTCTGAAATGCATTATTTTATCACTGAAAATATTTGAGATAAGTTAATATTTTATATATTAATGATAAAATACAGCTCAGTAATTTTCACCTAGGTAATAGTAAGTTATGGCAACAATGATATACACAGTTAGAAAACTAAGAATAACACACCTTTTAACAACGTTATAACATATGGAAAGTCAGAACACTAGTATAGATTGAAATTTGTTTTAGATACGTTATTAGAAATCCTATAGTAAAGTAAAAACTACATCAGCCAATAGACAATGTAGACATGTTGTTTAAAAAGTCAGAGGTTATCAGGTTATCAGCACAAACTATGGTATAGAAGACAAAGAAATATAGATCTGGGAGACATAAGGACATAAGTCAATCATAATGGACAATTCTTAACCAGCCACACAATACCATAATACCAACACAAGTACAAACCATACATATGGTGCTCATGAGATCTGAGGTGGGGAAGAGACTTCTGTTGAGATCTGGCCTAGAGTTCATGCCTGTTATTTTTGGTAAAGAATTTGTCTATATTACTTACATGCCCTAAAACATATAGGGGTGAGATTCAGAATAGTAAACTAATTGCTTTAGACAAGAAAATTTTTCAGAAAGCCCAATGTTTGTGCTGCAGCATGACTACTGTTGGTTTTATCCCCTTTCACAGAAATAATTTTTAAAATGTGTTTGGTACCAGGCCTCACTGTGCAGCTCAGATAAATAGTGATCCTCCTGTTTTCAGCCTGCCCAGCTCTGGGATCAGAGGTGTACACTACCATAACCAGTTAGTGGCTGGCTCTGTGTGCCTGGGGGCAGGACTCGCATGGCCTGGTCCCTGGTCACTTATTCTGCTGAGCTATCATGCCAACCCAAGAATTTTTTAAAAAATGACATGAAACCATGAATTTTTTCCTCTAAAACCACTGCCCATATGTTGGGGTCAAAAGTGATGCTTGCTAAATGATAAGCATCATTAAAAGACACCCAAGTACATGGACTAGGAGAAGCAGGAAGATATCATGTCGGCATCCCAGTACTCAGCAAGACCACATCCATTGTGGGCATACTGGTGCAAAGTCTGAATTTTCATTAGAGAACAGATTCTTCTCATCCCTCTGTCAGAGAAGAGCCATGTAGATAACTCCTTCCTCAGGCTTCATTTAATGAACTTCACCATGGAGACACTCAAAATCCCTGCAGCATGGTTCACAGGGTCCTGCCTAAGGTTGAAGCAGCAGCAGCAGCAGGTCTTGGCTTCATCCTCATGATGCTGCTTTTTCAAGCATCTAATGCAAGACTTATAGGGTCATGAAGGATTCCACCCAAATGTAATAGAATGGTTGATAAACCAGGAGTTTTGCTACTCATAGGTGGATGTGTGGAAGTGTGGAATGAAGTTTCAAGTGCAGTGGCAACCTCAGAATGTGTGTGGTCCAGGAATATGAAATGTCTGCTACGGAAAGCTACAGCCGATATGTAGGGCCAAATCAAGTAAGATGCTGTGTGTTAGGACAGCCCAGTTTCCTTGGCATTCACATCATGCATCCACTTGCCTAGGGGCTCATACTTGATTCCTTAGGACTTAATAATATCTGTCCTGTTAATTTCTTTTTTTCTGTGCTTTGTTTTGATTCATTGCCATCCCTATTCTTTTTTTTTTTGTCTTTTTGAGACAGGGTCTCGCTATGCAGTTGAGGCTGGTCCTGAGCTCACTTTTGTAGCCCAGGCTGGTCTCGAACTCGCACCGATCCTCCTGCCTCAGCCTCCCGAGTGCTGGGATTACAGGCGTGAGCCACCACGCCCAGCCTGCCATCCCCTATTCTTTCTTTTGAAATATGAATGCTTACTCAGTGACACTGTATCCTGGAATTAAGTAACTATCTTATATTCACAAGGTTTTATAGCTAAGACCAGGCCTAGAGTTGCTGTGCAGACTTGAGACTTCTGAATAATTTTATAACTGATAAGGTTCTGTGGAAGGATTTACTACATCTTAAGTTGCATAATCATTATATTGTGCAAGGGGGAAGTATGACCTTGCTATTGTAGTTATTTTGAGAGGGAATATGGTTTAAAGGAATGTTATTAGGTAGTCAAGTATAATGACCCACGCTTACTGTCCTAGTGCTACAAGACAGAATCACAAGTTTATGCCAGAGGAAATTTTCACAAAGAAATTAAGAAAAGAAAGCCTGAGAATATAGCTCCATGTGAAGGCACTGGCTACAGTTCCCAATGCCGCATAAAGGTATGTTGTTGGATATCAAATTGGCATGGGGTAGATTATTCCAGTTGATCATATTTCTTATCCTGTCTGAACTAAAAGAAGCCTGGAGAAGTAATCACATCAGGGAGCTCTATATCCACCACTGAATAAGCACTGATATTGATATAGTGCTGATCATTAATCTACTGATATTCACACATGAATTGCTTTCAGGAGCGGGGTGCTCAGGTGAAGAATGTCGATCATGGTAGGAGGCTTTGTTTCAAAGGCATATCTGTGGCTAGACACTTCCCCTAGTTTTTGCTTTCTGACAGCCAGAAAATGACTGGCTCTGTTCTATCATGCCCTTATTTAGGATGTTCCTGTCTGGGAGCCAGAAGAACAACAACTGAGTTGTTGTTCTCTTCCTCCAAATTGTGTATGCCACATATGTTGTTCTAGTTATAGGAAAGTTGCAAAAGAATATTGAATGTTAAATTTTATCAGAATAAAAATAAGGCACTTCTTGTAATACACTATTACCAGAAAATGTGAGATTAAGCTGGGTGATACAATATTTATAATAGTGAATATCGTTCAAAGAATTCAAATGCAAAATGGAAAGGTAGGTAGAAGTTCTTATGATAATAGAAATAATGAATATAACCAATTAATAGCAAGCAGTTAGAATACATTTGACAAAATAAAATATACCAATATAAACTGACACATGAAGAGTAGCTTATTTTCTCATTACCTAAATGTTCAAGGGTAAAATGAAAATAAAATCAAGTAATCATTGTCTGAGAAAGGACCAGTGGGACAGATGGATGATAAAGGGTCATCTTGATAATTTTGGATATGAAACAACTACTCTGTAAATGCTATGGATATTTCACTCTACACATTTTTCAAAAATTATGTAACATGTCACTTAACATAAGTAAATGTTACCTTATGCAAATCATACTTCTTTACATTAAATTTAAAAATTTCACAGATGTTAACTCATCATACATCACTGGGATCTGTTAATCCTTTCTTCTTTACAAGCAATACCTTTGTCTCTTCAAAAACATCCCACATTACTAAAAATTATTTCACTATACTTAGCAAAATCCTATAAAATAATGGAGGTTGAGCTTGGCACAACTGCTTAGTATTACTTAAAATTTATTAGAATTTTTAAAGGCTTTGGGAAAGTCAAAGATAATCAGCTTTTCCTCTCCATCTCTAGCAGCACCTTGGATTGCATCTTAGCCTGAGTCCTGCATGTTGTGTTACTACTGTGCTTGTATCAGATTTACTTACATTTTTCTGAATCAAATAATCTATTTTTTTTCTACTACTCAATGTCAAGTTCCTTGCTGGTTACTCTTCCCCTCAACATTGCAGCATTATATTTGTGTCAAAATTTCTAGGGGTGGAAGCCACTGAACTTGGTTTCAAGGTTGATATAGGATTTACTTCTTAACTCAGGTCCAATAAAAAGAAAACATACCACAAACAAAAACAAAACAAAAAAAAACTGAAGAGAAGTAAAAGTGCAAGTTGGAAGCACAATAGCAGGTAAGAGAGCTTGATTATTTTAAAGAGAGTTTATGGAGAACTCAGCATTTGCTTCTCTATGTGTGCGGGTTCACAAGTATGCGTCCTTTTGGTATACATTTTTTTGTCTTTTTTTTTTTCAGACAGGATCTTGTTATGCTTTTCAGGCTGGCCTTGAGCTCACTTTTGTAGCCCAGGCTGGTCTCGAACTTGCACCAATCCTCCTGCCTCAGCCTCCCGAGTGCTGGGATTACAGACGTGTGCCACCATGCCCAGCTGGTATACATTTTTAATACAAATAAAAGTATACAATTTAAAACACAATACCATATTCAAATGTTCTGTTGTGAATAAATTAATTTTTCACAGTAATGCATGTTACTTTAGTTGTTTTCAAACAAGTGATCTTAGAACAATTCATTGACTTGTATACTCAGTTTTGTCAAACGTTAAATAAAACTTCTGTCCTTCTTACTAAAACCTTGAAACTTTACAGAACCTTCAAATTAAAACCTATTGAAAATTATTGATAGATTTTAGTACTTACAATTTCCACGATTTTATTTTTTTATGTATTTAGCACAGGGTCTACAGGGTCTGACTATACAGATTAGACTCGTGATCCTCCTCTTTTCAGCCTCCCAAGCTCTGGGATTACAGGCGCACATCATCGCACCCAGTCTCCGTCTCCGTTGCAGGGCATCCCTGGGATGAGGATGGCACACAGCCAAAGATTGAATCCTGTTCCCTATGTCTGCCTATTCCGGTGCTTTAATTTGCTGAATGACCTGGCCAACCCTCCACTGATTATTGCCACTAAAAAGGATCTTAAGAATAATGGACAAAATATTTAATTCTATAGATATTTAAGACTGATAATGAGAACACTACAGTGACTGAAATGAAACCATTTCTTAAAACTGGGGTTGGAGTTTCAAAAAAAATATGACTCTGAAAAGGACACTGACATTATCTTTTATGCTATATTTTCTTTACTAACTAGGGGTAAATAATTTAGTTTTATTTTTGTTTATTTTATTTTCAAAATATAGTCTTGAATCTGTGTTCAATATAAGGCGTAAGCAAAGATAACTAAATTGTTTGTTTCTGGTCAAATTTTTATAGTAACCAAATTATATATATATATATATATATATATATATATATATATGTGTGTGTGTGTGTGTGTGTGTGTGTATGTGTGTGTGTGTGTGTCTATGACATATATGTTGTGCAGTATAGGTCTTGCTGTAATTGTATACAGCATGGTGCAGGATAGGTGCCTCTTAAATGAGAGGGCACAGAACACATCTATTTCTTCACCTGGCAAAATGAAAAAAAAATGTAAGATTTCGAAATTTAATGAGACAGGAGTGAAATCAGAACACATTTGGGAAAAGATAATTGTTTCACAATGCACAAATGAACACATCTGCTAAGAGTGTACCATAGGAGTTTGGAAGGAAAAGGACAATTATAGCCTGAGTGGGGAACCACATATGAGAGCCACAAAAAAGAGAGAAAAATAATGTTCATTTTACTAGCAAGGAATAAATGTATCATTGAAAATGAAATGAAGAAATTTGATACCTTAAAAAACTGGCCAAATTTTTCTCTGGGCTGAGATTCCAAACAACAGAAAATTCTAATTTATTATTTGCATAATTGCTTGAACTGAAAAAACTTTTCAGACACTTAAATATATATATAGGTCTCTTTGAGGTAAGCAAAGCATGAAGTAGAACCATTTACCTCTGTAAACAGGACCAATATATTAGAGATAGTTTCAGCAGATGTGGGTGGTATCCAAAAATTGAGAGCAAACAGGTCAGAATATAGACTGGAAGTCATTTGTAGCAGCCTAGGTGTGATAGCCTTTCTCTATTTTATTATCTTCTTTCAACTTAACCCAAAAGTTTTGTGTATTTCTGTGACAGTGACAGCGCTGGGAAAACAGTAATGAAAGGTGAAGTTTGCCACAGTTGCCCACGAATCAACGATATTGGCATCTCTAGTTTCTTCCATGGTATCTGTTTCCTAAGCTCCAATGTCACGTGGCCTTGCTCCAAGCTATGTGTAAACTAATAAATTTTTAGCATCAGAATATCTCTGGTATCTTCCACTCACAGAAACCAAAGTTCTCATTTAATACTTTATAGTAAATTTCTGATTTTCTGTCAGTGAGGGCAGCTTAGCCCAGAGATGCAGTCAAGGCAGGACTGTCCCCAGAAACCAGTTTCTGCGATCTTGGCTGTGAGTTTGCGGTAGAAGGAGTTAGAAAAACAGGAGCAGGATTCAGGTAATTACAGGGAGTCTGATCCAAGAAAACATCCAGTTTTTGTTTTCATCAATTGACTCTGCTTGAAACTACTGGACCAGAAGGCCCAACAGATCTAAAACTGTCAGGGATTTAATTCTTTGTTTGTGTATTTGGTATGGGCTCTCTTTATACAGCTCACATTCATAATGATCCTCTTGTGTTCAGCTTCCCCAGTGCTGGGATTACAGGTGTGCTACACTACCCCTAGACTCCATCCCTGGCTCACCATGCCCTGGGGTAGGGCCAGCGCAGTCTGTGGACCAGGGTTAAATCCTTGTCCCTTTTGTTTGCCAAAGCAGGTGCTTAGACCACTAAGCTATCTCCCTAACCCTTCAATCTATTTCCTTAAAACAAAAAAGAAAAGAAAACCAGAAAAATGGGAAGTGCCTCTGCCCAAAGTTAGTTCTCAAGAAAAAATGGAAATCTTAAAAGTTATTTGGACTGGAAAAAGAAAAAAAAGAAGGAATGGAAAAGGATAGTTATTAAAGTCTGTCTGGTTAGAGATAGCTTTGGAAGAAACCCACCTGAATATGAGCGATTCATTAGGCCAAAGGGTTTTTGTTTCAAGAAGACTCATGTAACATGAACTTCTGAAGTCACCTTTTTTTTTTTTTTTTTTTGCCAATCCTTGGTGTGGAAAAGAACCCTTCGTTGCCTCTGTATACAACTTTGGGTGTTATTACTGATGGAACAGTGATTGAGGTGAGCATGAGGGAGTTGGGTGAAACAAGGGGGAAAAATCATTTAGGGTAAATGGGTCCAGGTAACCAACAATCCTGAAAATGATGGATGCATCAGTGAGCCTCTAATTTGACAGATGTTTCATACAATAGCCTCTTCCACTTATTGAAGACTACAGGCCAATAAGGAAAACCATAACTTGAATATTGCTGAACGACTCTAATGTCTATATTGATCAAGAAATCTATTTATTAAATTATAAAAAATATTAAAATAGAAGAAATAATTATTCACAGTAATAATGACTGAAGAAATTATGTTCAGTTGGGCAATTCTATGCCTTTTCTCCGTGCATCTGACATATCAACTAAATTTCAGAGAGATTGGATATTTTACACAAAATCATGTTGTGAAAATAAGGTGGAATATTATATAAAGAAAGTTTCTTGGATGAAGACATGTTGAGATAACTCTGTTGCTATAGTGCCAAATGTAAGTTGTTAAATTCCGTGAAAAGGGTTTTCAATTAAAATGATGATTATGATGTTAAAATTTCATGTAAAACCAAATAACTTCTGCATCAATGTATTGCACATAATATTTAGACGTATAATCATGTATTGGAAATGCATTAAAATTATTCATGGCACAATGTTTTTAATTTAACTTGCACATCTATATTTTCACTTACAAAATGTAGCAACCCCATACGTAACCCATTTAAGCTCTCAAAACTTTTACTTTTATAATATATTATGAAAAACTGCCTGAAGAATTTTGTCAACAAATTTGACTATGTCGAGAGGAGTAACTACTTCGTAAAGGCTGTGCTGAATTTAAAAATCAGAAATATAACATTTTCTATTTTTTTTACTTCTAGGAGTGCATAACAAAATCAGACAAAAAATATAACCAAGAAAAGGACCTGAGAATGACACAGTGATGACTCAGGAAACATTTGTTTGTAAATTAATAGGAGAGGGATAAATTGAACAACCTTGCCTAACATGCAAAGACATAATCAGGGAATGGAAAATATGACTAGCAGGAAAGTGAACCCGGGAGCGAAAGATGTAACTTCTAGTTCCATCTCTGAGATGTGGAGCAGGCAAACGCATTTCCACCTAATCTTGGATGTGTGTGGAAAACCAAGGACTCTGAAACACAGAATAGGATCACAACGCTATTCACCAAGAGTGGAACAGGAGACAGAAGTTAAGTGAACAGAGTGGCTATCAGTAAGAAGACAGCCTTCAAGAGAATAGAAGAGTGAACAGTCCTAGCTACAGGCAGAAGCATCATTTAACAGTTAGTTCTCTATCTGCACCAATAAACCCTATCAACATTTCTGGTTGAGTTTTGGTTAACTTCTAATATCTAAAATCAAGCACCTAATAAGGGAAAGATACAATGTTGAATACATTGTGTCAACTTGAGAAATTTAGAAGTTTGGTTAGGTGATGCAGCAGGGAGGCAGGGTGTTTACTATGCAAACGTGTCCATCCCTACAAGAGGAAGACATGGGGGCCCGGCGGGATGGCTCAGTGGTCTAAAGCTCCTGCTTGAGAAAGCTTGGGCGGCTTCAGGGACCGGGGTTCGATCCCCAGCACCACATGCTGCACCAGCCATGCTCTTGGGACGGGCTGAGCCAGCCATAAAAATGAGTGAATAAACAAACAAAGGTTCTGAAACAAGAAAAAAATAAAATAAAATAAAATAAAAAAAAAGAGGAAGACATGGAGACTGTGAGTATTACACCCACCCTGAGGAGGCCGGTGGTAGCCTGCTTACGATATGAGGGAGGAAAAGAGTCTTGCATCGCCATGCTCATGTTCTTGGTGCTTTTTCTATATTCTGTTGTCTTTGATTGTAGTCCTTGTGCCGTGCCACTCTGTCTTGGACCCAGAAGATTATTGACCTAAACCTCCACAAACTGTGAGCCACATATGCCATTCCTTCTTTAATTCAGGTGTAGCATATTGAGAGAACAGTAATCAAGAGAGAAACATTATGCTTCGTAGTTCCAGAGTCTTTAATTCATGGCCCACTGGCTTTAATATTTTGGGTTTGATGTGAGGTAAGTCATAGTGGAAAACGAGTGGAGGGAAACTGTTCACCTTTTAGCAACCAGGAATCAAAGATGGATGGGAATCAAAAGGATAGGATGGGAAAGAAGAGAGGGAAGGGAGTGGAAAATAGAGGAGGGGGGAGTCACAGAGACAGAGACAGAGACAGATAAAGACATACAGAAAGAGACAGCGAAACAGACAGCCATATAGACAGACAGAGATAGACACAGACACAGAGGCAGGGAGACAGACAGACAGACAGACAGACAGACAGAGACACAGAGAAATAGAGAGAGAGCTGAGTGAAAACATACCCTTGGAAGCTGTACTCTGTGTGACCACATTATGCAATTAGACCCTGTCTCCTAATAAATTCAGTCATCTAATGATCTTGTCAGTGGATTAATCCACTTAATGAAGTCAGAACTCTCCTCATCCAGGTACTTCCTGAAATCCCATCAGTTGGCAAATAAACTATCAGTGTAATGAGACTTTTAGGAGCTATTTTAGATCCTGGCTATACAAGGGGATGAGGAGTGACAATCACTATTTAAATGAGCACCGCTCCTCTTGATTCTGGTGCACGGTAATACATAGGAACTACTGAAATAATGTATAAAGATGTTTTCTTTTTGTTTGAAGAAAAAAAACATGGTAGAATATGTCTAGAGTACACTAAGCTAATAACCAGTATCAACTATAAGATGACAGTATAAGCATCTACTTGTTCAAAGCCCTTGATTTCTCCTTAAACCTATTCCAAAACCCTGCAAGGTAGCAGAAGAATCATGAGGATTAGAAGGTCAAAATACCTAAGCATCTTTAATATTAAAAATCATGTTCCTTTCTAGTGGCATTAACTCCTACTTTCAAGTATTCAAAGAAGTGTATTCTGGCAACAGTTATTTACTTCACCTATTATTAGCAAAACACTTGGACAATTTTTTTCTGTCAAAGATAGATCCATTTAACTAAAGTGTAATGCAAAACACTCTTTAGAGAGTTTCTTTGTGGATGGTGCAAGAATTTCAAGTAGACCTAGGGACTAGTATAGCTCAAGGAGATCCATGACTGCTCAGTTTAGGGAAGCAAGTTGGGAATAGTACGTGGTGCTTTTATTGAGTGATAGCTGCCAGATTTTCTTTGGATGCCTGTATGTATAAATATATTCTCTCAGCTAATCTTGACAAAAGCCTATAAATAGTATTATCCTCATTTTTCCATGGAAAAAGTGAGCTGTCAAGAAGTGGTTCATTCAACGTGATAGAAATATCAAGGAAAGGTCTGCTTACATTGGAGGCTAAGTTCTTAGGCAATTAAACTGATGGAATCACTTGATAATGTTAACGAGATTATGGATAGACATTTCCCTATTGAGGGAAAAACATTATTGTGTAAAATATAGTGTCCTATTGTATCAGTCATGGTTTCACTAGGGTAACAGTTATAACACAAGATGTACACATGTGTAAAAATGTAAGATCAACAGTTGGCCACAGAGTCGGATGAGAAAGTATGCAGAGGGAGCCTGCACACAGGAGGCTGAAGGATCTATTGCAGAAGGTTGAAGGATCCAAAGAGGAGGCTAGAGAGTCT
This sequence comes from Myocastor coypus, assembly GCA_004027025.1. Lineage (NCBI taxonomy): Eukaryota > Metazoa > Chordata > Mammalia > Rodentia > Myocastoridae > Myocastor > Myocastor coypus. The sequence goes on along the minus strand of PVJA010000093.1, from coordinate 26,282 downwards.
GTGCTGGAAGCCAGGAGGTGACATCCAAGCCAACTGGGAAGACCAGGGCTTCTCAGAGGAAATGAAGTTCTTCATCCTTCCTCGGTTCTCTTTTATATCCTGTAAGTAGGGTTGGGGAGATGGCTCAGTGTCATAATCGCCTGCCTGGAAAGTGCAAAGCCCTGAGTTTGATCCCAGATACCATAAAAACTAAACAAAACAACACAATGCAACAACAACAAAATAAAAACATTCACTATATCCTGTATATAATGAGTCACTCTAGGGTGGGTCCTATAAGTCCTAAGGAGTTGCTGAGCCCTTTTAGTTAAACTTTTAACTTCTCAGGTCGACACAATGTATCAACCACTACACATAGGAAATCTGAGAAAACTTTGTGATACTCTATTAAAATTAGAATAAGAAACTAATCAAATTGAAAAGCAATGGGGTGTCCAGATAGCTCAGGAGATTAAAACGCCTGCTTAGGCAGACACAAGGGTTGTCCATCCCCGGCATGCCTTGCTGGCTCTGCTCCCCACCCCTCCCACAGGGTGGTGGAACAGGGGGACAGACTGGGGTACGGAGACTGGGCATGGTGGTGCACACCTGTAATTCCACTGCTTGGGATCCTGAAAACAGGAGGATAACTGAGTTCAATCTGTGTAGTGAGACCCTGTAGACCCCTTACTAAACACATTAAAAAATGTGGGGCTCGTGAGATGGCTCAGCGATCTAAAGTGGCTGCTTAGGCAAGCTTAGGCAACTGCAGAGACTGCAGTTCAATCCCCAGTACCACATGCTGCACTAGCCCCACTCCCCAGGGCAGGCTGAGCCAGCCATAATATGAAAAAATAAATAAGTAAATAAATAAATAAAAATACATACATTAAAAATGAAACAAAAAGGAATGAACACATGTGATGATATAAACATATACTATAAATCCCTAAAATATTTTATAGAAATTCATTTCTATATGTCCAAATATTATTAATTATAATCATTTATCATGGTAGTCTATATCAAATTACAGATGTATATGCACATCTAAGTGCACACAGTTGTTTTCTTTCTATCCCAAAATGTATAACGTAAAAATTAAGTTGTTTTGATATTCAGAGTCAGTACTATATTCTGGTGTTGTAAATTAATATTCTCTCTTTTTTTTTTTTTTTTTTTTTTGAGGTAGGGTCTCACTATGCAGTTCAGTCTAGCCTTGAGCTCACTTTTGTAGCCCAGGCTGGTCTTGAACTCACACTGATCGTCCTGCCTCAGCCTCTCAACTGGGATTATAGGTGTGTGCCACCATGCCCAGCTGCATAAATTAATATTCTCTTTAGGAAATATGTGCCATATATATTTAATGACAAGCAGTATCTGACTTATTGATAGTTTACCATATGTGTTCGGCTTGAGGCTGAAGACATTTCTTGTTTTCATCCTAGTGTTATAAGATAAAATTCAAAGTTTTGCAGGACATAATGAGATATAGAACATTTATTTATTTATTTATTTATTTATTGATTGATTGATTGATTGATTGATTGAATTGTATGGGCTTTTTTGTGGAACCAGGGATTGTGAATTGTGAGATTATTGAAATTGTATAGCTGAGTGAGAAAAGCTTAACATGTTGCAGAAGGAGGGTAAAGAAAGACTAATAAATTTTAGAAGTAATAGGAAGAGAGAATAAGAAAAAGGAAGGCGTGAGACGTAAAGCTTTTTAAGTGGTACAGGATAATATTTTTGTTAAGAAATGCTCCATTAGGAAGGCTTCCCGCCAGCTTCCCTCATGGCGGTCAACAAGACAACAGCTTCTGTTTCTGAAAATCACAGAATGGAATGTGCTTCTGTGAAGTTCCTTTTAGGTCAAAAATCCCACACTATTTTTTAAATAACTTTCTACTTAAAAGTAATAGAGAAGTTTTTAAGGGCTGGGAGATAACTCAGTGGCATAAGCCCCTGTCTGGCAAATACAAGTCATGATTTCAATACCCAGTATCAAAAACAAAACCAAAACAACAACAAACCCTCAAGCAGTCAATTACTGGGACTTGCTGGTTAGCTCAGATGTTTAAAAGCCTGCTTGGGCAAATCTAATCTGGCACAGGGACCCGCAGTTTGATCCCCAGCTCAATATGCCACATCAAACCCACCTTGAAGACAGCCTGAACCACCCAAACATAAAACATAAAAATTAAAAAAAAAATCCTTCTCAACTTTTTGGACCAGTCAAATAGCTCAGTTGAGTAAAGCACCTGCAGGCAGGCTGAGGGGCGGGGATTTTGATTCCCTGTCCTGGCAGGCCAGGGCATGCTGAGACTGTAATTGAGACTGGACTTGGTGGAGCAGGCCTGTAATCAGAACTCTTAGGAGGCTGTAAACAGGCCAATCACTATAAGTCTGATCTAGTAGTGACACCCAGAACACTCTGTGGACCCTTCCCTAAAATAAACAAACAAATAAATAAATAAGCAAATAAACAAACAAACAAATAAATAAATAAAAGTAATAGATTTTTCCAAGGAACATGAAAGCTTAGAGATAGGTGCTGGCAATGATCAGAAAGCCCCAAAGTAAAACCATAACATCAGGCATACGCTGCTATGAATATCCAGCCCCACATACAACCCTCACACACACTGCATATCGCTCTTGTTCCTTTTAGCAGTTTCGGTACCTCTACAGCAATGTCAGCAACTGGGTCATTTTATGTGATCTCACATGAGTAACTTCATCAGGTTACAGAATTCCATATGCCAGACAACCTAAAGAACTGGGGAAAATGTTACAGGTAGCAAGCCATAATTATGGCATCATGGCAATACAAAATTCAAAGTAAACAAAGGAATAAATTCTGCTAATTTCCCAGAATAATGGTTTGAAAATGTAACTTTTACCTTCTACCTCTATTGAGCCATGTGTTCCTTAATATCAGTGATTGAAATAATTTGTACAGTTCAGAAAAAAAGGATATAACTAAAAATCAAGGCACAGAAAATTATTGTTCATTCCTGAGCATTCAATCTCCTGCTGTTTATCTTTTCAAACTCACTTCAAAGTTTACATAAAAGAGAAAGTGATAAATTTAATATATATGCATATATGGATATTTCAATAATATAAAAAGAAAACATAGATTGTAAGGTCAAATGGGCAATGGGATAAATATCCTAGTCAAGGAAACTGTTATTTTCTGCATCAATTGGTGGCCCAATAATTGTCAGCATAGATCTATCTATCTATCTATCTATCTATCTATCTATCTATCTATCTATCCATCTATCTATCATCTTCTATTTTTCTATTACAGATTTATAACTGAACTTCAATACCGTCCACTGTCTGAAGCTACTTAAGTAAAGCAGTTTTTACTCATTTTCCTTTGCGTCTCTCTCTCTCTCTCTCTCTCTCTCTCTCTCTCTCTCTGTGTGTGTGTGTGTGTGTGTGTGTGTGTGTGTGTGTGTGTGTGTGGCGTTTGGGATAGAACTTGAGACTTTGATCTTGCCAGGCAGGCACTTATGCCTCTGAATTATATCCCCAGCCCTCATTTTCCTTTTGATCTGTTCTCCAGTAGGACACTTTCCTTCGTCTGTGTAGCCTTTTGTTTGTTCCTCTCTCCTCATACTTAAATGTTTTAAGTCTTCAGAAAGGACATTTCTTTCAATCCCGTTTCTAGCCCATATGGATTTCTATGTTTTTATGATCCTTTTGGACATGTAACACGTATAACCATGATCTAATTCTACCACTTGTTTACCATGATACTTTTTGTCTGCTGCACTAGATCGTATAATCATCTTCTTCATTTGACAACTTCATTCACTACATTACCAAGAAATATAAACATAGTCTAATTAGCCTTATCTAATCATTCAGAAAGTTTTTCTTAACCCCCCCATCTTTTATTATGGTAACTGAGTGTAGCACTGTTATATGTCAAATGTATGGATAGGTAAGGGAAATCGTGTCAACTTGAGGAATACAGAGTTGATTGACAAGGTCTAGAAGTGGAGCTTAGACACCGCCATGAGGAAAAATATCAACACTGAAAGCTAGATCAGGGTGAACGGGTCTGATCAGTTGAACTACTGTGTGCAGGGCAGGAGCCAAGTGGGTTGAACAACAAATAGCAATCCTTGAAATCAGCCAAACACAGGTTGAAAAATAGTCTAAAATAACTGCATATCTACAGAATATGTAAATATTTCCTTGTCATCATATGCAACATATGTGACTAATTTCATGAAGTTTTTATTTTATTTATATCATGAAAATAATGTCAAATCCATGAGCGTGCATATATTACATGCAAATGCTATGCCATTTTGTATGTGTGACTTGAGCAACACTATGCTTGGTTTCTCAAGGAGTCCTAGAAACAACATCTTATGATACCTGCATGTGTGTGTTCAATGCATTAATATAGTCATCTTTTTTCTCCATATTTAACAAGCATTTAAAGACTTAATTTTAAATACTGTAATAAATACTCTGCTAAACATAATGCTACAAGACACTTTAGTAGGAAATCTTATTATGATACAATAAACCAGCACTTATTTCTTATCATAGTGTCTCATGATCCTCCAGTTGATCTAAACTTGGCCTAAGCGTGTTTAACCTGGACCTGTGAGTTTGCCATAGTTCTGTCTCCCTCTTCACTCACTATCTTGAGGTAAAAAGTGTTTCACAGGGCTTCTCTTGATAACAAAGTACAGGGGGAAAGAGTACAATGTCAATGACCCAAGCATATTAGAAGCGTGAGCTAGTGACATCTTGTCCATTAACCTGATCTTGCTTAGAGCACACCTGCATGATGACATGAAGTGAGATATATGAAATAAGAACTTGACAAGAGGTCATGCCACTGTGGACCTTCTGCGCTTCAGGCTGAGATTGGCTGTTGGTAACTGAATATAGAGATAGCAAAATCACAGACTATGAAGACTGATCCATAAAAATTTGTTTCTCAGCAAGGTGCAGAATAAGCAATACTTGCTATGATGATTTTGTAGTCATTGGCTCAGGGTAGATATTCATGAGAAATAGAAAAAGATAAGTAGCTATACTTAAGAAAGAGGGTATTGAAAGAACAGAAGAAGCCACATAAGACATATTTTTTCCAAGGTCCACTAAAAAAAGGTGAAGATGCCTGGACCTAAGGTAAATGAACAGCAGTAACCGGTAGCACAGGATGCTACACTTTAATGTATATCAGATCTTTAGACATGACCTTGATATTATAAATTCAATTTTAATCAAATTACACCCAGTAATCGCATACATAGCAATTATAAAATGTTAAATTGGTACTTGGTAACACAAACAAACACACAAAAGAGCACACACAGAGATTGGAGGAAATCTTTCTGATATAGTTGGTACCAGAATAAAGTCATAATATTATAAAATCATTCTGACTAAATCTGTTAGAGTAAAAAAGAAAAGACTGATAGAAGGAAAACCCTCTTCCATTTTTCTTGAAATAATTTTTATGTATATTCATTTACTTGTGAAATATTCAGTTGTTGGTTCTGAGAGTTTTTGGAGAAAAGTTTCAGAGAAAACATGTACTGGGAAGAAAGCTAAGCCCAGTTTTACCTCCTGTTTCAGGAAGTAAGTAGCTTATAAATCACTTCCTCATCTCAAAGTGAGAATGAGGAATGATTAAGATTTAAAGAAAAATGGGTCAAGAAATAGGTCACTCTGCTTGTTACTATCTCATGCTCTAATTCTTAACTCATATGTCTTTTCACCTAATAATTACCCACCTTTCTCACCAATCTAGAGATTTAAGTCCTAGTGTTTCATCATCTGCTATTGAATATGATGGTCTATTTCCATAAGAGGACTTGGAGTCAGATTCTCACAATGGATCCTCAAACACAGTCACGAATTCAAGTAAATAGTCGTTTTGATTCTCAAAGATGAAGTTAACAAAGTATGGTGGCAGTGTCATACACTAGGGTACACTACAACTTCCTCTCCTTCTTTCTATTAGATTTCTTATTTTGAGACTTGTATCCAAAATATCTATTGAAAATACTTTTAGGATAAACATATAAGCAGCACCATGTCACCTAAATATATGATTGCATAAGCAAAAGCCTGTAAACTATAGGAATATGCAGTTGATTGGCAGGGTCTAAAAATGGGGCTCAGATATCACCATGAGGGAAAAAACAACATTGGAAGCTAGATCAGGGTGAAGGAGTCAGATGAATTAAAACACAATGTGCAGGGAGGCCATCAAGTAGGTTGAACAACAGATAAGAGGGGCACTGAAAGGAGAAAAAGTAATTTATGTTATGCAGTTATCTAAACACACGTGAGAAATAAGAGCCACAACCAGAAGTAAGAGTCACAAGCAGAATCCCACGCCTTTGAGAAAAATAAAAAATCATTTATAGCAATAAGAGCATGAGCTGATGCTCAGGTTCCAGACAAAAAGAAAACTTGAGCATCAGGATGTGTAAGTCAGAACTAGCTCATGAGTGCAAGATGACAAAGCTGAAAATCTTAAAATTAATTTGAAGTTTAGGCCTCTCAGTGATACTGCAGATTCAGTACAGGCTAAATTTGTATGAAAGAGTCAAGAAACTTTGACTGTGGGTAAAGACTGTAAGGTGAATGTTACAGAAGACCAAATATATTTCAATCTAAATGAGTTGCTAGGTAGCTTTGTGTTCAATGAATGATGTGCTAATCTAAAATAAATAAATAAATAATAAATAAAAAAAAATGGTCCTCATCCTGTAGAATAACTATTTATATATTTATTTATTTATTCATTGTAGTACTGGAGATCAAACTTGGGGCTTCGTGTATGACAAACAGACATTTATGCTTGTGAACTATATTCGCAGAATATATATATATATATATATATATATATAATATATATATATATTATATATATATATATATGCTTTGCTTTCAAAGAAACATCAATGAAGTAAAGCAATTCATAGAACCCTAAGTGTGGTCCATTGCTAATATATGAGGACAGTGTATGGGGACATCACTTTAAAGAAAATTCTCTGTATAAAGATGAAAACACATTCCACAAAAAAGTTTATTATATTTAACTTTTTGTCCTATGAAAGAAAAGTTTATATGTAGGAAAAGTTTAACCTAGAAAAAAAAGATTGCACTGAGAAAGTTTAAATGATCTCTCTAAGGTAAAATATCAGTTTCATCAAATCCAGTCACATACTCTCAACTGACACTCACACAGAAAAAGAAAACCCAATTTAGGGATCAGTGTATAATGTCTCACAGAATTCCACACAAACACTACAGTGTATAAACCCTCAAGTGATGAGCACAATGGTGAGGACATCTGTAATGCAACAATAAAATCAGTAGCTGGTTTACTATGCAAAGAAATAGTGTAATACAGGGCACATAGCAGTGATTTCACATGGCTAAGCCTGTAATACAAGCACTTTACAATGCATTCTCAGGGAGAACATGAGCTCAAGTCATTCAATTGATTCTCTTTAGCTTTCTCTGTAGAGAAATATAAGCTACTTAGTAAATGTAGGCCTATGTCTATGATGTGGAACTTCTAGAGAATGAGAATAAAAATACAGTGTCTTCTGTAAAGAACTTAAAAATGCCATTATACGTAGCTCTCCTTAGCTTATTCTGTATGCAGGTACTTGAAAATCTATTTAGATATGTCCACAACTCCACAACATAAACGTTATCTCAAAAGAAACAGTATAGTTTGCATGTGTTAGCAAGTGTTCCTGGTAGGAATCAGCAAGGAAGAATCTGTCTACAACATTGACAAGAACCTTGTAAATCATCTGAGGAAATAATAAAGGCAAGAGATGCTTGTATAATCACAGAAGTGGAAAGCCAATTTGTACATTGAGCTGTTAACAGATGTTGAAGGTCAGATATCAGATTCCAGATATATTCACACCCAGTTTGCTGCTGAATTAACCATCTTGATTGAATGGAGAAACTCAAACAGTCCTTCAAATAAGTCAATCACTATTTAAAAGTCTGAGACAAATTTGAAGTGCCCACTTTAGCTATTCCCCTGCAGACTGATTGAGCAAATCGAGCTACTCTGACATCCTGTAGTAAGCAGGCAATCATGCATTTTCACTGTCATTGTGCACTGCAGCCTACAAAATGTCATACTGATAGAGTGAGCGGAAGTCATGTAATTATCGGTGGTAGCATCACTGAATGGACATCTTTCTTAATTCAGGGCTGCTACAGATTGAAGTTTGTTTCTCACATTGAGATAATATGTGGTAATAGGCTCCTTGGGAGATAACACAGTTCCAATGAAGTCGTGAGGGAGGAGCTTTCGCAGTGGTAACAGGAAGGAGCCTTACGCAGAGAGATAGCACTATTCTCCTTTCTTTGTTGTTTGGGAACAGAGTAACTGAAGGTAGTTATGTGAAAGCCAGAGATTTCCCATAGGAATTGCTGCATATCTTAAAAACTCCACTCTTTGGCTTCCAGAACTATGAGGAAATGTATTTGTGTTGGTTAAGTAATTTAGTCTATGATACTTTTTGTATAGTAGACAGAGCTGGTTTAAACAAAAGAAACTTTTCCCTTTTTACTCTCTGGCAGTATCACAACTAGGGGCCTTCAACAGAATTGAAAAGGAATTCTGAAGGCCAAGTATGCAATCTCTTCCTTCCTTGTTACCTGCTATGGTTTGAACTTGTCCTTTCAAATGCAGATACTGCTTGCAATACGATGAGAAGAAATTGAGGCAGAAGCACTGCTTTCTCATGAATGGGATTAAAGCCCATGTGACAGAAGCTTCCTGTCGCGTTTGACCAGTGTGCTCTCCAATCTCCCGCCAGGAGTCTCCTCACCTCTGCATCTGCCCCTCTGGTGGACTCAGTAATACTTGTTCTCCTGCGTCCTAGAAACAGCAGCCCTCACCTCAACAGGGCAACCCTCTGGTGTCTTGGACTTCTCGGCTTCCAGGACTTTTAGGAAACAAATTTGTGTGTGTGTGTGTGTGTGTGTGTGTGTGTGTGTGTGTGTGTGTGTGCTTTAGAGTACCTATTTGTTTTTCTTCTTTTGCATATCATGACCTACCTCCCTACCACCAAGACACTGTTCACTGCCATCTCTTTCCTTTTCTCTCTCCTCTTTCATATGAAGATGACTCATCCGAAGAATTTTAACAATAGTTTAGAAGAGAAGGTTCTGAAAGGCTCCTCAAAATATTTCGCCAAACCAGGAGAACTCCCAGTTTTGGAGTTAGGCATTTGGACCTTCTAAGAGGGACGACAGGCATTCAACCTCTAGTGGATTTCTCCTATTCTCTTCTGACTAGTGCCACCACCAAATGTGGCCAACAAACAAAGATAAACAAAAGGATAGCAGAATGGAACCAGATCTTTGAACAAATGAACTTAGTGGATACATACAGAATGTTCCACCCAACATCTGAATACACACTCTTCTCAGCTGCACATGGAAGATTTTATAAAATAGAACATATACTGGTCCATAGGCTATGCTTATGTATATGCAAGAGAACAGAAATGATCTCATGCATATCATATGACCACAGTGCAATGAAACTGGAAATTAGTGATAAGAGAAACCACAAAAGCCCCTTAAGCATATGGAAATTAAATAACATCCTCCTCAACAAGCACTGCGTTAGAGATGAAATTAAATAGAGAATTGAACAATACCTACAATTCAATGAAAATTCAAGCAAAACATATCGGAATTTGAGGGATGCAATGAAAACTGTTTTTAGAGGCAAATTTATAGCTATGAACTTACATATTATGAAAACAGAAAGAGCACAGATAAATACTGTAATGCTGTACCTTAAGCTCCTAGAAGAAGAAAACCAAGCTCAAATCTCAAAGGTGGGATGAAATCTAAGAAAATGAGAGCAGAAATTAATGCAACTGAGTAAAAAACAGGGCAAAGAAGTAATGAATAAAAAGCTGACTCTTTGAAAGATTAAATAAAATTGATAAAGCATAGCCAAACAAAAAGAAAGAAGGAAAGAAAGAATTCAAATTTAAGCAATAAGGAATAAAAATAGGTGAAATTACTACAGACACTATATAAATTCAGAGGATCATCAATAGTTACTTTGAAAATCTTTACTCTCACAAAATCTAAGACTCAAAAGAAAAGGACAAATTCTTAGATGGTACACATTACCAAAACTGAATCAAGAAGATAGAAAATAAACTCTGAATAACCCAATATCAGCTAATGAGATTGAAAATGTAATTTAAAAAAACCTGCTGACAAAGAAAATCCCATGATCTGATGGATTTCGAGCTGAATATTAGAAGAAGTTTGGAGATGATAGTATCCCAATAGTCCTCAAACTTATCAGTGAAATTCAAAAAGAAGCAATACTCCAAAGAATTTTTCTTGGAGGCAAGCATTACACTGATGTCAAAACCAGAGAAAAATTTAACCAAATAAGGGAACTATAGGCCAATCTCCCTCATGAACATATATGCAAAAATTCTAAATAAAATACTAGCAAATAGAATATAGAAAATCATCAAGAAGTTTATACACCATGACCAGGTGGCTTTTAACCCATGGGTGCAAAGAAATTTCAACATACACACATGTATAAATATAATACACTGTATCAATAGAATCAAAACAAAACAACAAAAAAAAAGCACAATATCAGCTCAATTAACACAGAGAAGGTTTTTGACAAGGTCCAACACTCATTCATGATCAAAGCCCTACACTAAATTGGAATTGATGGCCTCAGACTCAATCTGATTAAATCCATCTATGACAATCCAACAGCCAACATAATTCTAAATAGGGAAAAATTGAAATATTTTCCTCTCAAGCCAGGTACAAGACAGGGAGCTTTCAGGTTAGTTCAGTGGTTTAAGTGTTTTTGCTGGTATTCCCAGTCAGGCACAGGGTCAGTGGTTCATTCCCCAGACCCACACTTAAAGCAGATTTAGCCTGGAGGGGGGGGCTTAGGGTCTGGGAAGATAGCTCAGTAACATAAGCATTTTCCTGGCAAGCTCAGAGTACTGATTTCAATCCTCAGTACTGAAAAAAAAAATCAGGTACAAGACAAAGATGTCTTCTGTCATCACAGCTAATTAATATAGATCCTTAGCCAGAGCAATCAGACAAGAAAGAAGGAAAAGTAATATGAATGGGTAAAGAAGAAGTAAAACAAACTATTCCTATTCACAGATGACATGACACTCTACTTAGAAGACTCTGAATAAAATCATCCAAGAAGCTCCTAGTATTAATAAACAAATTCAGTAGCATAGTAGGTTACACAGTCAATACCTCAAAATCAATACGCTTCCTCTACAAAGACAACAAATTTACTCTCACAGAATCTAAGACACAAGAGAAAACTACAGATTACTAAATATATACAAATTACCAAAACTGAATCAAGAAGATATAAAAAATACTGAGAATAATGCAATATCAGCCAATGAGACTAAAAATATAATAAGAAATCTCATGATCTGATGGATTATGAATTCTCTGAGAGAGAAGTTAGAGAAAAAATTACAATTTAAAATACCCCAAAAAATAATCTAAACAAGCAAAAGATCTATTCACTGAAAATTGAAGTACTCTGAAAAAAAAAAAAGAAGATCAAAGAGTATTTCAGAGAAAGATATCTCTTTTTCCTAGATAGGGAGAACCAACATTGCCAAAATGCTCATACTCTCAAAATTGTAATACAGATTCAATACAATCTCTATCAAAAGACCACCAACATATCATACAGATCTAGAGAGATCATTCCTAAAATTCATTTGGAACCAGAAAACACCTAAAGCAGAAAAAGCAATCTTGGACAACAAAGATAAGGCAGGAGACATTGGAATCCCTGACTTGAAATTATACTACAAAGATACAGTGATAAAATCAGCCTGGTACTGGCAAAATAAACCAGACCTGAGAATTAATGCAGCAGTTTAGAAGATGCACATACAACTATAAACATACTCAGCCATCTTATCTTTTACAAAGGAGCCAAACGTATTCACTGAAAGAAAAATGGCCTCTTTAGCAAATGGTGCTGGAAAAACTGGATCTCTACATGCAGAAAACTAAAACTGGACCTGGATTTATCAACATGCAATAAACTAAGGTTTTTTGAAAATAGCACTTAATATGTAGAATCTTATACTTGCTTAACTCTATATGCTGCATACTAATCAACTACATTGAGCACAGCAATGCATAATATAAAAACGTTTCTTTAAATACCAGTCATCTTGGTTTTCTAATTGTGCAGTTTGTAATACCATATCAATTATTACTATATTCATTTTAAAATATATTTTAGAAAAAGTAAATAAAAGAAAAAGTGAGACAAGAAAAACAATTTAAGATTTATTGAAAGCATGAAGTAATATTCAATCATATGTCCACTCTTGTATCCTTATATCTGTTAATCTGAGCAATAGATTTATTGATATCAATCATTGTCAATCAGCCATCCTTGTTTTGAAAGTCTGTAACATATGTATTTCTGTATGTTACCCCGTCCTGGATTTGTTGTTGTTTTTCTTGCATTTTTCTCTTTAAAAGAAAAGAATACTAGAATTAAAAGTGAAAGTAATTAATAATAAAGTACGAGTGGCCTGTTTAACTCCAAATTTGTAGAAGGATGAAATATGTTTTTTTTGTTTTTTTTTTTTTCTTGAGAGTCTCACTGTGCTTCTCAGACTGGCCTTGAGCTCAGTTTGTAGCTCAGGCTGATCTCAAACTCACAGCCATCCTCCTGCCTCAGCTTCCTCTATACTGGCGTTATAGGCATGCACCATTACAGCCATTCAACATTTTTAATTCAAAGTTCTCTTGCCTTCCTCTACTTAGGAATAATTTTATATTCTAAGGGACAATAATATTTTCCTCTCTCATCTTAGCTTTCACTACAGAATCAATGTATAAGTCTATCTCTTAGTCTGCTGGTATCATTCAAGCCTCAGTCTACCCTTTTTACCTATGGTGTAAACTTCAACAGCAATATATATATATATATATATATATATATATATATATATATATTAGAGTATCCTTTTTATCAAATTTCATAAAGTTTAAAATAATTAAAACCTTTTTACTCTTATTCTTCCTTGGACTGAACAGAGTCAAAAAAATTTGGAGAAGGGATATTGAGAATGCATAGTGGTTCAGTGGTAGATGCTTGCCTCAGACAGACAAGGGTCTGGATTCAATCCCCAGCACTGAACAAAGGAGTTTCTTTATAATATTCAATTAAATATATGTCATTTTTAACTCAATGCATGAATAAAGCAGTACAGGCAGAATCTAAGAAGGTATCAATTAGTATGCTAGGATTTTATCTGTCCTTTAAACATACTTATAAGACTGACCCAGTCTGAAGCTTAAAAAAAACAGTGTAGAGAGTAGATAGACACATCAGGAGAAATGAGGCAATGCTTCCTGAGGGTGGAGGATTCTCTTTAGAGTCTCTGATGAACAGAGCTCTGTAAGAAAATAAAAGAAAAAAAGTAGATTGAACAGAAGAATAGTTCCTGAATATGTCCTATGTTTTCTTTTATTTATCACATTCCAAAATGTGCCTTTTGATTGCCTGGGGAATCTCTTCATTCTGACAAATTATGTTCCTGCAGCTTTCATCTGTATTCACAATGCTATTTTCAATGCAATTTCAAAAATCTTCATCTTTAACCACAAGTAAAAATCTTATGGCAAGCCGGACGTGGTGGCTCACGCCTGTAATCCCAGCACTCGGGAGGCTGAGGCAGGAGGATTGGTGCGAGTTCGAGACCAGCCTGGGCTACAAAAGTGAGCTCAGGACCAGCCTCAACTGCATAGCGAGACCCTGTCTCAAAAAGACAAAAAATAAATAAATAAATAAATAAATAAATAAATAAATAAATAAATAAATAAATAAATAAATCTTATGGCAGCTTTTACTTACATTTTCCTGATAGTGATGCTGTTCATTATTTTCATATTTCTGTTGCTGGTTTGAATGTCTTCTTTTGAAAATGTTTGTTCGTGCCTGTACTTAATTTTTCATTAAGTTTTATACTTTTTGGTTATTGAGTTCATTGTCAAAGGTACAGTTCAAGAGTATGTACTACCATTGTAATAGATAAGCTCTACTACATTGGATGTTTCCTGTTTGTCTATATCTGTTTTTATCTCCTGTGTTTTTTAAGAGGCTACTGAAAACTTCTTTCCTAAGGTCAATTTCATACAGTGTTTCTGTGCTATCTTGCAGTAGTTTCACAGATTCCAGATTTGTATTTCAGGCTGTCATGTACTTTAGAAGTGATTTCTCATATATAGTGAAAAAATAAAGATTTAAAATGATACTTCTGCATGTACATATGTGGTTTTCTCAGCTCTGTTTAACAAATACTACTAAATATAAAAGGAAACAGACTTATTGTTGGAAGAAATACAAACTAGTATAGCTATTTGGAAAACAATATAGAGGATGCGTAGAAAAGGAAAAGGAAAACCTTTGTGCGGCCCAACCATTCCATTCCTGGGTGTGCTCGCAAAGAACATGACATCGGTATGGTGAAGAGATTCCTCTATTCCCACGTGTACCATGGCCCTACTCAGGGGAACCAACACAAGAATTAATCAAACGGTCCATCACGAAGAATGAATAAACAAAATGTGCTTCATGTATGCATATGCCTACACACACACACACACACACACACACACACACACACATACACACACACACACACACACACACACACACACACACACACACACATAAAATGGAGTACTATTCACCCTGAGTAAAAATGAAATCAATTCATTTTCAATAGCATGGATGAGACTGGAGCACATTAAGTGAAATAAGTCAGGCAGAGAAGAATAGACTCTCACTGTCTATTTCATAAATGGAATCTAAACAAAATGACCCTACAGCAGGTGAGTAGATTCTCAGTTACCAAGGCTGAGGATGGCGTTACAGTGTGGGGGATGAAGGAAGTTGAAAAAGAAAATCCATAAAACGTTGTGGTTAGATAAGGAGGAAGTATTCCTGGTCTACCACTTCGAAATAGAGTAATTATAGTTAACAGTACGTTATTATGTGTCTCAAAGCAGCTACAGGGCAAGACAGAATTTTGTCTGTTCCAAACCTAAAGAAATAATATTTTAATGAGAGATAAATTGATTTCTCTGATTTGTTCATTACATAAGGTAAAAAGGAAATTTTTAAAAATCACTTTTAGGCTCTATAATTGTATAAAATTATTATGCGTTGCTAAAAAAATTAATGGCATTGACATAAAAATGTGTTAATACTTATAAAACACCTCAAGAACTGAATTATTACTCACAGTTCTTACATATGCAACTGGAGATCTAAGCAGGTGGAATAACAGAAGTATATATCCAGCTTTCAACTAACTGTAAGGTTTTATTATATTATAACAATAGCCCATCTCAAGCATGGTAGGTTTTTTGTTTGTTTGTTTTATGTTATATTATGGCTGGCTCAGCCTGCCCTGGAGGTGGGGCTGGTGCAGCATGTGGTGCCGGGAATTGAACTGTGGTCCCTGTGGTTCCTAAGCTTGCCTAAGCAAGCACTTTAGACTGCTGAGCTATCTTGCCAGCCCCGAGCATGGCAGTTTGTTATTCATGGAGAACATAAGTTGTTATATTTTACAGCTGAGATTGTAAAACTTTATGGAATTGGTAATGCCATTTTATTAGAAAATATAATACTCAGTTTTGAAGGCTAATGTATAAGCATAGTATTTATATACAGAGTTTAATTTGGAATGTATCTCTAAATTTATGTGAAAGTTAAAAAGAAGGACCAGCTGAATAGCTCAGTGGATTAAAGTGCCTCAGGCAGGGGCAGGGGCAGGGGTTTAACACCGGGGCCTGCCCTGCCGACTCCGCCCCTAGGGTAAGCAGAGACAGTGACTTGAGACTGGTCGTGGTGGCACGATCCCAGCTCTTGGGAGGCTGTACACAGGTGCCTCATCAGGAGTCAAATCTAGGAGACCCTGAACACCTTGTAGACGCTTCCCTAAAATACAAACAAAGTTATAAAGACCCAGCCCCCATGCTACATGGACCCTGCGCCCAGAGTACACTGAGCTGATGACCAAATCTGAGCACAGTGGTCAATGCTGGCAGTACCAATGCCAGGGAGGCTGAAAACAGGAAGATAGCTGCAAATCTGAGCTACATAGTGAGACCCTGTATCAAATAAATAAATAAATAAATATGCAAAAATTAGATTTAAAATGGCATTATTGCTACACTGTCACATACACAAAAGGAGAGAGATAGTTGTGAATCTAAGAACGTGAAGCAAATCATTAAAACTTGTGATTATAAATTTTTCATTAATAGTGATATTACCTAATATTTCACTTGGGTAACACCGCCTTACATTTTTACATATCTGTACATGTTTTAGGACTTCCCTATAGTTTTTAAGAAAGTCTAAGTTATACTTATCTGAAATATACTTCTCACTCCCTCATCTTTATGTTTCTTTTCTTTCACTTAAAAAAATATCTTCTTTCCTCAAAGATATAAGATGTGGAATGTATACATTATTAATTATAAACTATCTGAAACAGAAAACATATTTCTATGATTAGTCAGTGACAAAATAGACAGGTTTTTTTTTTGTTTTTTTTGATTTTTGAGACAGGATCTCACTGTGCAGTTCAGGCTGGCTTTCAGCTCACTTTTGTAGCCCAGGCCGGTCTCGAACTCACAACGATCCTCCTGCCTCAGCCTCCCAAGTGCTGGGATTACAGGCGTGAGCCACCACGCCCAGCTTTTTTTTTTTTTTTTTTTTTTTTGCATTAGACAGGTTTTAATGGCTTACTCTTTTCACTAATATTGTGTACCACATGTTATATCCAATGATACAGAATAAAATTCCTATCATTAAAATTGTCTAAAAGAATACTTAGTCATTCTTAGTACAAAAAAGTCACTTTATAACTGCTCAACTGCTTTTTATAGAGTATTCCCTAAAGAATATCTATATAAGCATAAATATGACAAAAGAATTGTAAGATATTTTTTGTAGCAAAAGTTTTAGCATCAGAAAGATGCTAAACAGCCATTTTCCCCTAAAATGCACAGGCCAACTTATCTTTCTTTTGTCAATCCTTTCTATTTATCCATAAAGACCTGGCCTAAGGCAATGAATTATATAAAGATCTTTGTAAGGTGACAGAGATATATCAGTTCCAGAAGGTGATTTTATGACCCTCAGAGTGGAAGGAGATTGACCTTACCTCATTATCTTTCAGTCAGTTTTTCTACTTGGGATTTAAAATATTATCTACTTAGGAAATGTAATCTATATGAATCTGCCTACTCAATATATGTAGAGTGACTTAAAAGGCAAATACATTTCAAAAATATCAGTGTATTATTTTATGTGGTTTTGGTTATATTTTATTTTGAGTGTGTTATCAGGAATTGAACTGAGGACCTTGCCAGGGCAGGCACAGCTCACCCTGATTATATGATACTGAAGGAAGTCATATTGTATAACTCAGATATATCTTAAGTCCATAACCAGGATTGATTCATAACCAGGAGTTGTTTTATTGTTGCTGTTGTTTCAGTACCAGGGATCAAACCCATGTCCTTGTGCTTGCCAGCCAGGCACTTATGCTATGGAACTATCTCTCCAGGCTTTTTAAAAAAATCTATTTTGACTTATTTATTCATTTGGTACAGGTTTTTGCTACATAGCTCAGACTTATAGAGATTCTCCTGTCTCAGCCTCCCCAGTGTTGGGAAACAGATATGTACCATCATGCCAGGTGTGGGTGGCCAGCTCAGGGCACAAAGGGTTCCAGGATGGAAAGGCGTGTGGTACTGGGGATTGAACCTGAGTCTTTGCACCACTTTCCAGGCAGGGGCTTGCCCTCATTTGTTTCATATTACAATATAAGATTTGAAAGAATATATATATATATATATATATATATATATATATATATATATCAACCCATACAAACAAATAGTGCATGCACTCACATTCCAATTTAAAAAGTTTTGTTTTAGTTAAAATAAATTTCCAAATCCATTAAAAACAAATAGTATTGGCCGGGCGGGATGGCGCATGCCTGTAATCCCAGCACTCGCGAAGCTGAGGCAGGAGGATTGGTGTGAATTTGAGACCAGCCTGGGCTACAAAAGTGAGCTGAATGCCAGCCTGAACTGCATAACGAGACCCTGTCTCAAAAAGACAAAAACAAACAAACAAACAAATAGTATAGTTGTGAACAATGTAGAAATACCCTGACACCTTCAATGATAACAGGAAATGTAGGCAATTTAATTACTTTCAGTCCATCACTTACAACTCAGCACTTGTTTGGTAAGTACCCAACCAAGACCCCAAGGTACAGTTTTGTCATCTGCGAATGGGAATAATTACCCTGACCTCCATATTGTGATTCTATGCTGCGGTCAGTATTAGGGTTTAGACCACTTATATGCTCATTACCCCATTGAGTTCTATTCTTGTTCTCTTTACCTATAAATATGTCTGTAAGTTCCACTTCTCATTTCTTTTTAAGATTTGAAAAAATTGTCATTTTCAATATTATGTTTCAAATGCCTCTTCATAGCCTCAAAGAAGCTTCAAAGAAAAGGAGTTACTATAAACCAAAACCCATCTGTGCATCATTTTCAACCCCATCTCCAATATTTCTCTGAGGTTTACCGCCTTCTTCAGCTGATAAAATTTATCTACTTTTGTGTATTTCCTACTGCAGAGAAGCTGTCAGGCTGAAATGAGCATTTATAAATGATTTTTTATCCTACGTAAAAAAATAAAAAACAAACTTGTACCAGTTTATTAGATCAAAAAATTGCTTTCATAGTTGGGTATTGGGGCTTCGCTGGATGCCACCAGTGATTTCTGAATTCTAGAAGATTATTATAGACATAGAAAATTGCTGCTTCTTTTTAGAGTCTTTAAAGAGGCGTAGAAATTAGGCAACTACAGAATCAGAGAAGTGTTTCTCTCAGTCCTAAGAAAGCAGATATTTTTAAGTTCCTGTATTTCCAAACTATCTCTGTTAACTTCCTGAAGTGAGCCTCCATAGCTTGGCAGGTAGATGTGGGTGCCTTGCTAGTAAGTTTGAAAGAATTATAAGGAAAGACATCAAAACTTTCAATCTTTATCCATTGCATCTTCTTGTCTCAGTTAAGCATGTATTTTCACTTCAGTGACCTAAAGAACTAATGAGAAGGACTTAGGTAAACATTTTATTTTGGTAAATTATTAAGCACACTCAAGAAACTGAAACTCTTTTGCTGGTGGCACTTTCGCAGCATTGTCTTCATAGAGAACAAGCAGCATATCAGGAAAAATGAAACTCTGCAGCTTGGTTTTCTTCCTGATACGAAGTGAAGAACGTAAAATGTGTCATGCAGCATAGAACCATCAGTACATCCAATGGAGTTTCTGTCTCCCAGGCTTTCTTCTTCATCTTAGTAGCATAACTCTGAACTTCCTTTCACGGTAACCTTCCGCTCCCTGAGCTTTGCTCTCTTGACTCTCACCCCTATGTTTCTTTTGCACAACTCTACCCTCTGCAAAAAGCGATTTCCTCACTCCCAGTACTTACAATGACTTCCACTATGAGCAACCTCTGTTGCTGTTAGAGTCCCTCCTATCCCTGTCTGGGTAAATGACTGATGCACAGAGAGAAAAATGTGAGATTTCCATTTATGATCTATGTTATTCTTTCAGAGCACTTCCACATGAATGTTGTATAACATTTCCCATACATTATGATAACACTGAGCTATCACCTATGAATAATATCTATGTCAACAGCACATTCTTTAAAAAATGAATAATATCTATGTCAACAGCACATTCTTTAAAAAAAGTTTTTTTTTTTTTTGTTTTTTTTTTGTTTTTTTTTTTCAGTATTGTTTTAACAAAGATACAGAACCAAACATTTTGGAAACAAATTGGTGAAAGGAAAGCTTGGCTGTGGCCTATAGCCCTGTTCCCTGCCAGGCCTAGCCTCCTATACAAGGGTGTTATCCTAATTGTTAAGTTTACCCCTTATATATAGTAAATTAATTCTGACTTCTTTGCTTCACACAACCTCTTGCACTGCCAAGCAAACTCCTCCCTGGTTCTCTGTCTAACTCCTGTGTTTCCTTAAAGACAATTCAATTACCAGCTCCCCCCATGGTATTAACTCCAGGCGCATTGTTATCAATCCAATAGTAATTCTCAGTCTGTGTCTCTTGTTGAGGACAGACCCATAATTTACTCTTATGGGTATTCACATTTTAAACAGGGTTTTCAAACAAATTTGTAGTCACTTAAAAAAAATAGAAGGCGATATGCAGGCTCTCATTTCTGTAAGCCACTCTGTAATGTATGTAAAGACACTAGATACAGTGTTTTCTGAGGTTAGTTTGAAAGCATCATTTAGGAATTTCAATCATTTTATTTTATTTGTAAATAACACATCAGTTTTCGCAGTCGCTGGAAAAAATCGCTCTGGTTGTCCATGCGGGGGCTGATTTACTGCACTGCTTCCTGGTTACATGCGCTAATGCTTGGTATTCTTATCTAATACACAAGAAGCTTTATATAAGGCTGTAGGCACAAGCAGCAGGACTTCAGGCATATTTGATTTAAACCAAACCAAATTAGATCACTCTGGGGAGCCAAAATGTACATTACTGTGATAAACCTTGGCTCAGTCCTCATTCTGATGTCCTCCACCCAGTACCCAACTGTTCTTTGAGAAATCCTGAATACACTTGTTTCTAGGCCCATGCGTGTTGACTATTTTGTCGTAGAAGCTTTACTTACAGTCATAGATTCAAAGTAGTGTTTTTGAATGTAATTTAATGTGCCAAGATAATCACATTATAAATGGTTCCTTTTATCATTGGATCATGTACTCTAATTCTGAGTATTGTTTCACTCCTAATGTTGGCTATCAAGAACAAAATTATCGCATCTTTTTCATACCCCCTTTCATGGGGTGTTTGTGGATTTTTGTGCTTTCCTATAATTGTAGCCATTTTCCTCCATGACTAGATCTACCCCACTTTGTATTTTCTCTACATGTTATCAAGGTCTTGAATTAGGGCACTCAATTCTGCCAAGGATGAGCATTTATTTTTCATCACTGCACAACTTCCAAATACTATATGATACCTAAATGCTATTGCCTTAATTTCATCAAGAATTTTGTGTACCATCCATTGTGATTGTCTTCTGATCTATACGAACATTCAGTATAATCAAATTTCTTTTTCTGAATATAAATCATAAATGCTAGGATTTAACAAACAAATTATTAGGTAGATTTGGCACACAGTACTGCAAATAGTAAGGAAAAAATCTGTTCAATTTTATTATAAAATACTGTTTTTCAGTAGTAATGTCTCTGTCTCCTTAGCTGCTCTGGTTAAAAATTTAAGAATCTTAGTAATTTTATTATCATCACGCTTTATCTTCTGGTTCCCTTTAGAGAAATGATTATTTCTGGTTTGACTCTTTCTTCCTCTATCTCTTGTACACTTAGGTATGTGTACTGCTAATGTAATATATGTCAATACCTACACACCTATGAAGTATAGAGAGACTCATAAAAAACCACTTGGTTCTGTTGGTTAGCTCTATCTGTGTATATGTGCTTTTATTTTAATGTGTCTCTTTACCTTCTGATACAATAAACACTGAGTGTTCTACTACAAGTACAATCCCTTTTTCTTCTCAAAAGATTAATCATTATTTTATATTTTTTCCATCTATTAGTTCTACACACTTATCATGCTATTACTTCTTTGGATTTTGTTTTGTATGACAACCTAGTTACAGGGTCTTTTCACTTTGTAACCTTAGAAAGCCACCGACCATTTATTTCTATTCTATTCCCTTCTCTGAATTCCTTTTATTTCTAATTTTATTGCTAACATTGATAGAATTTATATTCTATTACATAATACAACCAAGTTCAATGCTTTAACTACATGGTGATTATAAAGATTAAACATGAACTTGCTTTGCTATGACTACATCCATGATTTGCTATGAAGTTAAGTACTGCATTACTAATTCACCGGATTTCTTAACCATTGTTTTCACTCAAGTTTTAAGTGGTCTTATTACTTGTATCATTTGTGTTTTATACTCCATTTATATGAAAGTTTGATTTGACAAAAGAAACTGCACAGATCATTCTTCTTATTCAAGCCACAGCATAGCAATGACCAAAAGAATTTGTGGGTGCACTCAAAGAGAACTGTTTTCCACAGTGAATTCTAAACTGTTGCATGGCTACTTCAAATAATATTATTTTTCCCTATATTAGGATCCAATTTTGTTGCAAGGTGAAATAAAACTTGCAAAGAGAGACAGGAAAGGTATTCACAAAGGAGACGTTTTCATTTCCATGTTTTTCCCTTATCTGTCCCAACAGTTAGTGATGCTCCCTAAGAGTATAATTTTGGATATGCTCTGAGTACACACTCTAGTCCAACCAGGTATGCACTGCTGCAAAGCACTCACAGGAAGGAACTTCCATGAATCTTCCAGGTGTGGTGGCATCTGCCCTTGTCAAGCTCCTTCTAAGTTTTGTAAGGAAAGGTTTCAGTGATCATTCCCTTCAGCCGGCACGCTGGAGGTATGATGTAATGGCTACCAACAATGCTATGTATTCACAACACCCTTCCAGATTTTGCAATTTCCTAAAGAAATAAAATTTTCAGCTCAGTTTTATGCACTTCTCACTTTCTTCCCTCCTTTTACTTCTATCAACATCTGAAGAAATTTACTAAGGAAGATTGCAAGAAAGGTCCACAGTCTGAATGCCTATTACTGAAATATCAGTATCATAGTGGAGTTTGTGAAGCCTACAATCAAGTTAATCTTTCCTCACAACTTAAGAGGCTCTAATAAGACAGCTTTCAACAGGCAGCACAACTAATGAGAAAGATGATGCCTATTTGATTCTTATACCTTTACGGGACCATGGTGGTCTTTTTGAGCATGCAGAGCCAGGGATTTAGGTGGAAGAGAAAAACATGAATTCATCCCTCTATTCTGCTGTCTCATCTGTTTTCTAGGAAACATAGCAGTCATCCCTTGTTTACATCACAGGCCACATTAACTCATGGTAATTAACCAGATGCCAGCTAGTCACTGGTATCTCCAGTGAACACAGGGTGAAACTTTACAGAAAACACTTATTCTGGAATACCATGGAAAAATTTTCCAATTTATCAATCAATTTGTACACACAAAAGTGCCAAGTATTTTAGGTTATTGGAATATTTAAACCCCATAATGATCCAAAAGTAAGTGTACCCATGTATACAAATCTGATTTCTGTATTTCACAGAAGATATCTGAAATTGACAGAGTTCATGCAGATAATGTGTGATCGAAGCAGAATTAAAACCATAACCAACCTAGTTAGGGCCCAGCTCCTACTTTAAATTGCTTCCTTTTCAATATGTGGAAGTGAACTACCACTTTAAAATCTCTTCCAGACCTCAATTTTTGTTATCAGAAAGATGCAGTAAAAATGAATCTTATCTAAGTGCCTGAATTAAGTTTCTGGTTGGAGGTATCATATTTTCTCAGCTCCCTAAGGATAGTTACTCTATATTTCTCCTGGTGAACAGTAATTTGTCAGCTTTAATTCTAGTCAAATGAAGATACTCGCTTATTCAAGTCTACATGGTAGTGCCAGTGTAATAATTATAAGAGAATTTCAGTTATTTCTGTTATACCCTTCAGCCACCTGAAGATTTTTATCATACAGTTCTAGTACCATCAACGGAAATGATTCCTGCAAACAGTGAGCGAGAAATGTAAAAGATGAGAAAATAAATGTAACAAAAGTAACTGTCTCGATTCCACCATGTAACACCATGTGGAAAAAGGAAATCCACCAGTAATGACCACACTTGTGGCCTTCCAAGAGAAAAAGAAAGAAAATAAGTAGTACTGGAATAAATAAGGGAAAAGAGTCTGCTCCCATCAGTCTTTTGATGCCTAATTTGAACTAGGGCTAGACATTGCAAAGTAGTAAACTGCTATGCCAGGGAAGATTTGTATAATGGGAGGTACACACCATGGTCAGGAGCTACACAATGTCTCATGTGTCAAGCACAGGACTGAGCACGTTCTTAGTTTCAAGGAAGAGTACTACCATGTGCATGATGCCCTTCACATAACAAGATTTTAGGACAAAGCTGACAGTAACTTTTGTCTCTGAAAACTACAAAGTTAAAATATGAGCCTTTGTATATGGATTCTGCCATACATTGCACACTTAAACTTATAGGTAGAAGTTCAGGTTTTGCAGCTGTTCTTAGGAATGGTGCAATTCAAGGATTATGACATCCCAGAATAGTCCCTGAAATGTGTAAGACAGAAAAAAAATGTTTTTCACAAACCAAACATGTACAATATCAAACACTAACACATATCATAAAATAAGTGTACAATTAACTCCAGTTCTTTTCGACAATTAGTGGATTTAAATTCTCACTTTTAATTTTTAATTCTTTGTTCAGATCCCTAATTCAGAAAAAAGTTACCTGTGAGGGCTCAGTAATTTTTTACCATAACTCCTTGATATATTACATTGTTGCATAACTGAATCTTCAGTCTCTTTGAATGGCAAGACAACAAGAATAAAAAAAATGGATTAATAAATTAGTTCCCAATGATAAATTACTTTGCCAGTGAACCCATAGGTCAGTTATTAGCTTTGTGTTTCACTTCCTTCAACTCAGCTAGATTATGCTTTATTGTACGTGCCAAAAACCAAAACAACAACAACGACAAACAAATTACTCCAGAGGACAGGAGTATAGCTCAGTGACAGAGTGCTTGCCTAAAATATGCAAGATGTTAGGTTCAAAATTCTCAGCACTGCAAAACCATTACTCTAGAGCATAATGCCTTAAAATAACATATATTATATATGCATTATTGTTGTGGGACAGAAGTTTATCATGGATTAATTGGGTCTTCATCTTTAAGATGTTTTACAAGATAGCAAAAACCAAAAATATTAACCAGGTAAGAATCTGCTTCCAGTATCATTTGTGTGATTGTCAGAATTTGCATTTCTTCTTGTCTTGATAAAGTAAGTGGTCAGTCATTTGCAGGCTATTCCCAGTATGTCAGCCTTAGTTACTTGCAAAGTTAAAGTCTCAAAAACAGTGAAGTGCTTCAACACAGGCCAAAGGGGAGAATTTAGGGGAAAGACTGAACTCGCAATATCCCCTAATCTAATCTTGACACGTGTGTCATCATTTTTATCATGCACTATTCTTTAGAAGTCAATCTAGAAAGTCATCCCTTATTTAATTCATGAGAATTACCCAAGGGCATGGAACAGCACAAGTAGGACATCATGAGTCGTCACTGTTGAGGTTGACTACCGTAATAGGGAATGCGTTTTTAAGAGTGTGTGGCTATGGTGTCCAGGATAGCTGAGCTCTGTCTGTTAGCCTAGGCCTTCAAACTACTTGGGAATTAGTCACTATAAATTAGTAGCTCATACACGCACAGGGCACATGTATATAAGAGGCCTGCACTATATAATTATTTGACAACTTGGTAGCTTTGTGTGACATTGTATGTGAGGGAAAGAAACTCTGTAGTGTTCTTCTCCGTGTCTCAGAGATAGTGAAGACGACGTGACCAACACACCCACAGCTCCTTGCTATGGGACTGTGTAAAATGTGTGTTGTAACTAATCTGGGCTGCTATTTCATCTGAGAATGGGCTGTAGATGTAGACTAAGATTCATCTCACTTTATGTCTAATTTGCCTATAACCAGCATCAAGCACTATATATCAGTAGTACAAGGAGCACTTGTTAATTTCACAAGCAGAAATTATGCTCAGGAGGAAGCTACTGGCATTGGCATAAGATGGAGCCTGAGGTCGAAAGGCTCATGTCCTGGAACCTAGGATGCAAAGTCTGTAACCCCGGGGATGATGCTGTCCATTGAGTGTGGTTTCATTGTGTCTATATGTTTTGGAACTTTGGTCCCTAGGATAGAAATATTGGGTATGTGGGACCTTTAATAGTTTTCCCTCATGGGGAGAAATTAGGCCACTAGAAAAAATGTCATCGAAAGGGCTGATGTAGTTCAGAGGCAGCCTATTTAGTTATATGAGGAAGCTGTTATAAAAGAGTGAGACTGACCAGTGGTTTTGTGATTTCTAGCTTCCGATGTGATCTTTTCCTCTCACAGCCTCTTTCTCCTCCTCCTCCTCCTCCTCCTCC
>PVJA010000092.1:216294-241753 GCA_004027025.1 Myocastor coypus | reverse complement strand
AAAATACTGAGCACAAGATGTATTGCATCTCTATCCACACATTTGTGTGTTCAGAACAAGGATAAGCGGTTTATGGACCGGTTGAATTCAGGATTTTAGCCACATACATAGAAAATGCGAGGAAATTTATCTATTTGGTGTTAGGCCTAGCAGGAGACCTAATAACACTCTCCTTATTAAAATAGCTACATTTAAGCTATGTCACATTGCTTAAGAAAAAATTAAAGGGCATGTAATTTATTACTTCCTCCTGAAAGAATGCTCAGCAAACTGCAAACATCACTTCTTAAAGCTCATCAGAAGAATAGAAAGCCTTAGTCAGAAATATACTGAGATTAAAGAGTCACAGCAATTCGTGGATTTGGGAAGTGATCTCAGGAATAAATGGCAAGGGGTGGACAGGTGTGACAGCAGAGTAGGGTGCTCACGTGCTGTGTGTGGTGAGAAGGTTGCGGCCTTGCACCTCAGGAAGATCTCAGAACAGGGGCCCAGAAGTACATGGAGGGACATTGCCAGGTTGCAGGTGCTCAGCTCCTACCCATCACACCCTGAATCAGCTCCCAGGACATCTACCTTTCAGGACCAGGAGGTCCTGAAGAAACTATTTAGCAGAGGTTCTCAGAAAGCTCTGAAAGGAAAGCTCCAGCCTGCTTCAGGAAGGCACTGCCCCACACATGGGAGGGAGCAGCCACTCCTCATGCAATTCATGAACTGACCTTTGGTACAGACTACTCGAGTTAACACTGCAACAAAAGAGTATCTATCTAAAATCTAATTGGAGTCCTTCTTGTAAACTTTTAAAATTGTTCGATATCTTTATGACTACAAAATTAAATTTACAATTTTCTTTAGTAGAAGTAATGACATTTCTACACATACAGTTGCAGAGCATATACAGTCTACCCTCAACACTCATTGAAACATACATAATGACCATGGTTATCTCAAACCTATATTATTTTTTATACTTGTTGGTAATGTCACATTTCCACAGCTCTTTCTGAAAAGGAAGAATTAGAAAAATTAGCTCAAAGTTTACTCTGTCCTAGGCATCCATTCAAGTGCTTAGATTATTTAAATCTCCAAAGCTATGCTGATAGTAATTCTGTTTACAGATAGAAATGATTGTTATGCCTAGTTTTCAAGCAAAGAAAACAATTCACTTGCCACTGATTATAATAGCCACATAAGGAGAGTGGTCTGAGAACCCACATCTTAACCTCTTATGCAGTGAAAAGGATATCGCCTATACAAGTGGCATTCCCTCATTCATTTTTTCTGAACCCTGCTTCTGTTATTTAGACTTTCTCTAAATGTAGACTGTATCTTTTGCTGTAACTGTGAAAAGTCAGCCCTGCTCTGATTGTATTTTTGCATCTTAGTGGATAGCAGTTGACCTTCTGCAAGGCCATTTTGATCTACAGTTTATATATTTCACTGTTAATATCCAGTCTTTTTAGCTGATTTTTTTGTTTTGTTAACATAAAGTGTTAGGTTTTCCTGTTCTAGGATAATAAAAAAATATAGCAAAAGGATTACAGTTCTCTCTCTCTCTCTCTCTCTCTCTCTCTCTCTCTCTCTCTCTCTCTCTCTCTCTCCATCTTCTTGGAATATATACTGCTGATATCCTTGTCCATTTCATTTAGATGATCTGAAGGTAGAAGATTTACCAAATTGTTATTAGTTCTTACAGATAAATCTTCAGGATTATAAATGGTTCAGGAGATTTATGAGAGATAGTAACTATAACAATCCCCATACCCAAAGGAAGATAGTTGATATGAGAAGTAATAATGTGACATGAATTTCTGAACCATTGTCAAGAAGCATCATCTAATAAGGAACATACATAAAATCAATCATCAAGGCTTATTTTAGTTATAATATTTTATTTTCTCTTTATCCTTTTATTTTCACTTAATCTGCATGAAGGTGGAAATTTTAGAAATCTAGCTTCACTCAAAATACAAAGTATAGTATCCAGCAACCTATTTTAATTCTAATAACAAAATACATAGACATTTTGAGAAATGCTAAATATTTTCCCGTTTCAAAATCTTTTTGGAGAGAGGCTTCTGAAATATTTTATATTTAAAAACAGCACCAAATTCCCCTTGATTCTAAATGTTCAAGCAATTTTCTCTTTTAAAATGAATGGTGGAATCATCACTTCTTTTCTTTGTACCCTTGTAAAACACAACAAAAATATTTTAAGAGTTCCTGTGGTTATACAAAAGAGCATACAGCAGTTTGGGGAGACAGCTCAGTGGCATAATTTCCTGCTTGGCAAGTGTGAGGTCCTGAGTTTTGTTATTTCATTTTTAAAAACTGTTTGTTTGTTTATTTGTTTGTTTCAGGTTCTCACTACACAGTTCATACTCATAAGTGATCCTCCTGTCTCAGCCTCCCCAGTACTGGGGTTACAGCCATGCACGATCACACCTGGTTCTGGCATGTGCTACCAGAGATAGGACCTAGATCCTTGCACTTGCCAGGCAGGCCACTGAGCTATCTCTTAGTCCAAGGTCCTGAGTTTGATTCCTCATATTAAAATAATTAAAATAAGATAAAACAGAAAAGAACATACATACAATATTTTATCTTTTCTGGCTATTTTCTGAGTGTAACTAGAATCAAAGTTGCATTCATTAAAGAGAAATAAATGTGCCAGAAGAAATAGTTGTGTGATGGGGGAAAAAATCCAGTAGAATATTCTTAAAATATGGCAAAAACCACATTTTCCTAATGAATAGCTCAAAAGCCAGCCAATTTAACTTAGACATTTTTGAAGATACTTTTTAGTACTCTGCTCAACTTCGATTTAGCCTGTATAAGGAAGCATAAGTCTATACATAAAAGTGACTGACAGTCATTACAACCTACAGACAAGTCAGTTTACAGAATTTTTTTTTTTTTTGGTATAAATGTCTTCAGTATAGTTCAGTTTTTCTAAATTTCTATCAGTTCTTCAGCCATTCATCAGTTATGATCAATAATTACTATTTGTGATATCATATTTTTGCTTTAATGTTAATAATTCCTTACACTATTTTACATCTTAATTTTGCCAGCCAGATAGCTCAGTGGACTAAAGTGCCTGCCTAGGCCAAGCGCAGCAGCCAGGGTTTGAATCCTGGCATGCTGTGGCGGTCCTGCCCCGGGGGAGCACGGAGACTGCGATTCAGACTGGGCGTGGTAGCACACGCCTGTAAGCCCAGTGCTTGGAAGGCTGAAGACAGGAGGATCAGGATGAGTCTGATTTATGTAATGAAACCTTATAGACACTGTATAAACCCTAAATTTGAGTTTTATATGTACTAAATACATAAAAAGGTGAAAGATTTATATGATCTGAAGAGAAACCAGAATATACTATATGTGTGTGTGTGTGTGTGTGTGTATTTGCCACTCAGTGGGATAATTTTAAGTATTTAAAATGTTATAATGCTTTAAAAATGTTAGTATTAATAATTATTTCTCTGAGACAGGCAAAATTTGGAAGAAGAGTTGGGGCCACCAGGAGTATCTCCAACATATCCGATTCAGCAAGTTCAGCAATGCTGTCTCAGCCCATTTGGATATGAGCAGGAAGCCCCGCCTACTAGTGTTTCACAGCCACGGATACATTTGCAGGTCACTGCACAAAGGGAAATGTTTCTGGGGCCATCTGTGTTACCAGCCAACTCAATCTGATCACATGATAGGTTATGTAATTCTGACAAGCAAAGAACTCGAGTCCATAGAAGGAAGGCAAATGTGCACAGCAGCCATCCTCCTTCGATCACTCTGTAAATATCTTGGTCTGTGCCTGACATGCTATTTGGATTCTTTCTATGCACAGAAGACAAGAAGGCATTTTGTAATATCAAATCTTGTTTATGAAACACATCAAAATCTTCATAACTGACTTAGTATATGACAACATATAAAGAAAAAGGTAACTTTTCTTCTTAGTAATTCTCAATAAAATTAAGTTGGCTCATCTATCTATGTCATATAATCTTTGCAGATACATCATTCAGATTTGTCTCCAATTAACTAACATTCATTTTAGTTAGCTTTAGATTTTTCTTCTGTGGGATATAGCTTTTTAAAGTCTTTCGAGGGAATTATTATTTTATAAGACATCACATAGTGCCTAGTCCAAAGCCAAAATAAAAAACAAAAATATTCAAAGAGTTCTCTAGCTCAACTCACACCTTCTCATCTTTGCATTCTTCCTCCCTATGTAAATATTTTTACCAGCATTTGTATTGGCCTGTCATTGTTCCTGTGTCTATGCAGACATACATCCCTTGATTCTATTGCAATGTCCTGAGTACTGCTTTGCCTTTAACCTAATGTATCCTGTAATTACACTATATATGAAGATATCCTTTATTCCATTTCACAACAGCATATTACACTGTGGATCCACCATAATTCACTGAACAAAACTCACACAAGGTATATTGGAGTTGCTTTTGTACTTTGGCCTTACAAATAATACTGCACAAGAATACCCTGTGCACAGACCAATGTTTGTTAATTTTCTGTCATTCAGTCTAATTTACTTTAAAGGGTTAATCACAGCTACAATTTAGAAGTAATCCATGCACTTTGGAATGCATCCGTTAGAGAGACCTTAACAAACCGAATGGAAACATTATAATACTAAAACTAGCTATTTCACCCGCAGCCACGGAGGACCTACCTGGGGTGAGAAAGTACAAGAGGTAAGCCAAGTGCAGAAGAATCACCAAGACGCTGCACGGCATCCCTCGCTGAGCCATAAAGTGTGTCACCAGAGGCTGCTGGAGTGCTCTCAATAACCAATCAGCATTAAATAATGAGATGAGAACACGTGCAGAAAAGCTGCTCACCTCTTGTCTACCACTGGGAAAGTTTCTCTGATGTAGTAAAATCTGTGTAGGATGAATGTCTTGGGTAGGTACTAAGGGATTTTAAAAAAACTGATTATGAGAAGAAACTGTTCATCCTCACATTTCATTTTCACTCACTACCTCATAAAGTAGGGTCTCAGGTTCAGTGACATGAGCCCAGACAGCTCCACATTTGGTGCCCTGCAAGAATCAAACATTTGATCTCATTTAAGGTTTCAACAGTAGTTAGGGGACAAAGGTTGAATAGGGTTATGCTATGGTGTCTAATAATTTAGTGTTTAAAAAAAATAAAAACCCTTGAAGTCACTGTAAGTTGTCCTTACTATTCCATCTCTCAGATTCTTTTTTTTTTTTTAGTGTGATATCACTTGTCACTCAGTGAAACTTGTTAAAATGAAAACAAAATATTCAAGCTGAGGAATTAAGAAAAAAACGTGATACCAAATTCAACTTACAGATGAGCCCATCTGCCTGTGCTTCCTTGAATCAGTACAGTGGACAAGGTGTGAGTGTCAGCTGTGAAACTTTAGTGGTCAAGGGAACAATGTAGTGACTCTAATCACAATCTGCATGGCCTTCAACCAGGAATTCAATGATTTGGTATCTTGGATTTTTCATCTATACAATAAAAATACTGTAATAGTGGCTGCCTCGTACTCAGGATGGCCATGACGCTGTCAGATCCTGGTTCTGAGCACATAGAAAATGCTCAATGAAAATCAAGCCATTGCAATGTCTAAATTATTTTTATGCTGATGATCTACATGAACTATAGGCTTTATAACATCCTCAGCATAAGATAGTGGAAACAGACTCGATATGGAGATAGGCACACAAATATCTATAGACAAAGCACAAAATTTCTTCAGGAAGTAGAACCAAATAACAGTACACTAAAAATCTTTTTTAAAAAAGCAAGTTTTATGTAGTGTCCTAAATTTATCCATACAGAAGATAAACAAATTATTTCAAGCTACAAAATTGTGTATTATAAGTAACAGGATTCAAAAATGATGATCAGGTTGGGGATGTAACTTAGTGCTTAGTGGTTGAGCCCTTGCCTAGTATGTCTAAGGCCTTAGGTTCAATCCCCAGCACTGGAAAACAAAACAAAATAAGAAGGGTTATAATATATTATTAGGAAAAGATCTACATTAAGTGTCTCTAGTAACATCTTTTCTATCTCTCTACTCACTCCCTTCCAAAAACTTAATTTAAACTACTATATCTTTTGCTATCAGTCCATTTATGATTGTTCTGCTTACAGCAATGCAGTAGAGATTTGCTTTTGGTTAATTGCCTGTTCTGAATTGAAAGACCCGTGAGCATGGAACATTTTACTTTGTTCATCACTGCCTTCTTCATCTTTGTCACTACGGTTAGTTATTGAATAGAAGGTTTAATATCAATCAGGTAAATGCACAGAGTACTAGGTGAAACCTTTGGTCCTTTGAACTATAGCTGAAGACATACAAGTATATGCTCAGTCTTACAAAGAAGGCTGCACACAAATGCGCAAAATGTTATGTAATATACCCTATCCTTAGTGCAGGTACTATGACCTACTGTTAGTCTCTACATGAGAAATGGAGGCTAAGAGAGTGGTTGGGTTGGAAATGAAGATGTCATGTATCTGTCTCCCTTTTCTAGGTGATAATAAATCATTAGGTAGGGCTGGCCAAACAGCTCAGTAGATTAAAGCACATGCTTAGGCAGACACAGGGGACCGGTTCTATTCCAGATGGGAGGTACTGGCCCTGCCCCTAGGGGGCACTGAGATGGCAATTGAGACTGGGCATGGTGGCGTGTGCCTGTAATCCCAGCCCTTGCCGGGGGCTGAAAATAGGAGGATCACTATGAGTCAGATTTGTATATTGAGACCCTGTAGAACTTGTTTTTATTTTGTTATTTTTTTTTCTTTTGTTTTCGTTTGCATTGCATTTTAGGGAAGTGTGCACAGGATGTTCAGGATCTCACTACTAGATCAGACTTGCAGTGATCTGCCTGTTTATAGCCTTCCAAGAGTTGGGATTACAGGCATGTGAGGCCGGCCTGGCAAGTCTGAGGATTGAACCCCTGGGCACTTTAATCGGCTGAGCTATTCGGCTAACCCTGGACCCTATAGATCTTGTACTAAAATACTAAATAAATAAATACATAAAATAAAATCATTATGAATGTACATTTGCTAGCACAAAGGAGAATAACCTTTGCCTCAGAGAAAGAATATTTTCCTTCAAACTATTTTAATTATATTAATAATTATTATACTTAATTATAATTAATTAACTATAATAATATTTTTAAAATTATTGATATAATTCTAAAGCCACAAAACTTACCTATTCAATGTACACTCACTTTTAGAATATTTTACTAGCTGAAACAGAAGCCCTACTTCACATATCTATGTATTTCTGTTTCTTAGATATATTTCTGTTATTAATATCTAACCTAATTATATTATAATTAGAGAACATTATATGTGATACTTAAACTTTATGATTTTATGGAGATTCAATGAACTTGCCATGTATATTTGAAAATAATGTGTTCTGCTTTTGTTGAGTGAGTTGCTTACTAGCTCTTACACCACGTTTATAGCATTATTTATATCCTCTGTGTTCTGCTTGACTTCACCTCTATATACTCTATTATTAAATAAAAAGGATTCTTGAAATCTCAGGTTATAATTGTTGCTTTTCTTTTCATTCAATCTATATACTATAATTTTGTATATACCCATTGTTAGGTGCACACCCATTTAGGATGTTTGCTTTTTAATTGGTTGACACTTCTACATTTATCAAATGTTCTTCAGTATGAAATGCACTTTACTATACCTTGTAATATTCTGTGTTTGAAGTCTATTATTTCTGCTGCCAATAAAGTAAAGAAGAAGAGAACAGACAGAGAGAAAATAGAAATAAAGCTTTTGTAAGTAAAAAGAGAAGGAGAGGTTGAAGATAGTGGAGGGCCTTGAGTTAAAAAGGAAGAATCAAGATAAATAACATACAGGCACAAAATCTCTATAATTAATGCAATAATTTTATATATCTAAAATGTACCAATAAAATAAACATAAAAAGTAAGCACTTCTTCATGAATGGTACGTTATTATTTCAATTGTAATGTAAGTTTTAGTTATTTCTTGTTTAAGGCTTTTATTCTACATTTAGCTTCTATTCATATTAAGTCTCTAAGAATGAGAAAGGGAAGGATGCCAGGTCTGGCAAGGAAGGCAAAGTACTATCCATGCCTGGGGTCAGGGTCAAGAATCTTCAGGCAGACTAGCGAGGAGTTAGAAGAATTGTGACTTCAATGCTCTCTGTGAGAGCTCAGTGTGAAGCTCCAGGCATTGAACCAGTAGCAGCGTTGGGGAGCACCCAGAGAGTTGAAGCTGGCCAGCAGGCTCCATGAAATAACTTCTGCTCCAGTGTCCTCCCAGGGGAGGAAGCTGCAACTTTTTGTGGAAAAGGGTCAGATAGTAAGTGCTTTAATTTGATCTATTAAAATTGGCTCACACTCATAAAAAGAGTAAAAGATCACTGCATGCTTGTTACAGGAAAACTCCAAGAAGAGATAAAAATCATAAATATATATGCCAGGATACTCAATTCCATTTAAAAAAAATAACAGACATGAAAATCAAATAAACACTGACACAATTTTAATTAGAAACCTCAACACCCCCCTGTGACAAAAGATATATCAATTAGAAATAAATTTAGCAATAAAATATTAGAACTGAACTGAATCTGTGAACAAATGGACTGAGTAGATGTCTACAGAGTGTTCCAACCCACAACATCAGATTGCACATTCTCCACTATATATGGGTGCTCTCCAAAACTTTTTTGGTTCCAAGAATCAATCTTAGGACCGTGCTCTTGCTAGGTAGATTCTATGCCACTGAACTACAGCACTAGCCCAACATTCTCCAAAATAAACCAGATATTATCCTATCAAAAATACTTAAGTAAGTTCAAAGGAATTGCAATTATCCCATATATATTATCTGAACACAGTGCAATGAACTTGGAAATCAATAGCAGAAGAATCCATAAAAGCAATATAAATATTTGAAAATTAACATCCTCCTAAATAATCAATGCGTGACAGGTGAAATTAAGGAAGAAATTAAACAGTACTTACAATTAAAGTATAATGTTGATACAGAACACCAGAATTTGTGGGGTCCAGTAACAGTAGTATTAAAAGGGAAATTTATAGCAATGAATTCTCATTATTAAAAAAAAGAAAACAAATACAAATAAACAACCTAATGTTGAACTTCAAACGTCTAGAAAAAGAAGAAAAATCAAACCTAAAGCTCATATGAGAAAAGAAATAAATGCAATTGAAACTATGACAATAATGCAAAGAATTAATATATTGAAAAGTTAATTCTTTGAAAGATTAAATAAATTAGGTCAGGGAAATGGCTCAGGGGTCTAAAGTGCCTGCTAGCCGGGCATGGTGGCTCACGCCTGTAATCCCAGCACTTGGGAGGCTGAGGCAGGAGGATTGGTGGGAGTTCGAGACCAGCCTGGGCTACAAAAGTGAGCTCAAGGTCAACCTCAACTGCATAGCAAGACCCTGTCTCAAAAAGACAAAATAAACAAACAAACAAATAAATAAATAAATAAATAAATAAATAAAAATTAAAAAAAAATAAAGCCCCTGCTTAGGAAAACTTAGGCAACCACAGGGACCGAGGTTCCACCCCAGGCACCACATACTGCACCAGCCCCACCCCCAGGGCAGGTTGAGTTGGGCATAATAATAATAAAAATTATTTAATAAGCAAAATTGACAAACTCATAGCCATTCTTATCAAAAAGAGGAGGGTAAAGACTAAAATTCATACAACTAAGAATGGAAAGGTGAAATGACAGCAGACCTGATGGATATCATACCATCAATATCCACTTTGAAAATCTATACTCTAAAACATGGAAAACAAGATATGAGCAGGTTCCTATACATAAATGAAGTGTCAAAACAGGATCAAGAAGATATAAAAATTTTAAATAACTCAATATCAGCCAAAGAAATAGAAAATGGAATCACAACCTTACCAACAATGAAAACCCAGGCCCTGACAGATTCATTACTTAATTCTACAAGAAATGTAGAGAACATCTAATGCCAATACTGATGAAATTCTTTAATGAAATTGAAGGAGTTGCACTATTCACAAAGTCTCCCCTGAAAACAAGGATAACTGTGACAGTATATCTACGTTTATAGCTGGACAATTCATAAGAGTTAAGTCTTGGAGGCAGCCTACAAGTTCAACAGATGAGTGAATCTAAAACTTGTGGCCATTAGACAGTGTAATATTATTCTGTCTGTTATTAATAAGAATAAACTTTAGTCACTTGTTTTTTTGTTTTGTTTTGTTTTGTTTTGTTTTGTTTTTTTGTCTTTTTTGAGACAGGGTCTGGTTATGCAGTTGAGGCTAGTCCTGAGCTCACTTTTGTAGCCCAGGCTGGTCTCGAACTCGCACCGATCCTCCTGCCTCAGCCTCCCGAGTGCTGGGATTACAGGCGTGCACCACCACGCCTGGCAACTTTAGTCACTTGTAAAAAAAAAATGAATTCACCTTGATATTATAATATTATGTGAAATAAATCAGACATACAAGATTAAATATCATATTATTTTCCTCATATAAGAGATCCAAAGTTTAAAAGAAAGAGAGGTATAGGAGACACATCCTATAATAGGCAAAGGAGATTTAGACATTTTCCAAAAGGGAAAAGGACAAGAACAACAGCGAGTAAGGGTTGGAGAGATAGCTTCATGGCACAAGTGCCTGCCTGGCAAGTGCAAGGTCTTGAGTTTGAACCCTGGCCCCGCAAAAAATAAATAAATAAATATAAGAACAACAGGGAGTGGGGAAAAGAGAGAAGAAGTTTAGGAAGCAAAACGAATTAAGATGTCATATGCATACTCACCAACTCCATACCAAATAATTCCATCAATTAATAATCAAATAATAAAATGTATTTAAAATCATTTAAGCTATATTATTTTATTTAAAATATGGATAATATAGTAATTACCTCAATGGACAATGACAATTATATGCAATAATGTTTACAGAATATTTATTTCTATGTACATGACAACATTGCAAGCGAGGATTTAGCAAACATTTTATATAAAGTAGCTCACTTTCTTACTCAGGAGCCTCTTTTGCAATTTAACCTTGTTGGTGTAATGTAAAAGCAGCTGTTGATAGCATGTACAGGAATGGAATGTGCTGATAAAATTTTATTACAAAAAAATGCACCAGCTAGATTTATTGTTCAAGGGTCATAATTTCCAACTACTTTTTAACTATATAGCAATTAGTGATTCTGTCACTTCTAATGCCATTATAAATTTCTGGAGCATAGAAAGTTTGTTCTTATTGTCTTTGTATGTTTTGTATTATCTTAAAACCTGTATCTGATGTGCATTAGGCACTTACTATACGAAATCTTTAAAATAATTGTTTATTGAAAACTTACAAAGTACCAAAGCACTAGTGAAATGCAGAACTTGAGTCTTTCAGCCTTTGCTTTTCTGAACTCAAGTTAGGAGGAAATGAAACACAAAAGCGGGCGAAGCACAAGTGGATTCTCCTGCAAACAATCTCTCTGCTCGGCTATGTTTCTTCCAGCATGTGGAACCCTGCTGTTTCCTTTGCACCTTGCAGAAGTACTTTAACCTACTCACAGTGCCACTGGGCCATTTCTAATCCTCTTTATCTTGCCACATTCTCTGGACAGGACATTACAGGCTTCCTTGTGCAATCGTTTTACTTTGAACCTAATGGAAGGGTGGGATCAGTTTATGGTCCTCTAAGTATTTGAGTCAGGACAATGTGTGTAACTGTGCTACGTTCATGATGAGGAAAGCAATGTATAATGTTTGATGAAGAGGATATCCTGCCCTGCCCTGTCCCATCTCTGCTTCCACAGGCTTATCACGCAACTCCTCTTACCTCATTAAAGATGCCCTGGTGGCATCTCTGTTCCTGAGGGTTTTCCTTTATCATAGGGTTTTCTTCTTCACCAATACATTTTAGAGTGTATAGCAAAAATTTATTCTCAAGTAAGTCCTCTGTATAGACCAAAGAAGATAAACATGACATTATAAAATGGTCATTTATGTATCCTAAGTGAAAAAAAAAAAACTATATTTCATTACTTTCCTAGTCAACAGTACAAAAATTTTTAATCTCATATAAATATTCTATTCCTCTGAAACATAAAGTAGATGGCTATATCATGAAAAAAATCTAAACTGCAATGTTTTTAGTGGGTGTGTGTGTCTACTTATCTATGAGAGAGAAAAGGCTGTAACAGCGGCAGCGCACCTATGGCATGCGTGCTGCAGCTAGCTGTTTATTATCATTGAAAGCTCTAAAAGGCTGCCATCCCTGGGCAATAATATAAACACATTTAAAACCAGTACATTTTAATTGAGTTAGACTTGGCAACACTTAGCTGTTATGGGCCATGTGGTAAAAATTACTTCTTGCCTTGTTTAAAATCAGTTTCCTATGTTGGCTGCAGGTACAGAGTCCCCTTAGAGGAGCCAAAACAATGACCTGATAGCTGGGACATTAGGGATGGGTGTTGATGAAAAGATTTCCTTGTATTATTTTCATTCGGTTTCCTGCTTGCTTCATCCATGTTTGATAGAGCTGGGTGCCAAAAAAGCAGAGGCTGCTTTCATGGAGCATCTTGTATATTTATTTCCTCTAAAACTTAATGATAGTTCACCTCAGTGATAGAGCAGGCTCCTTACTGCCATCAGAAACAATTGAGCCAGGATGTGCGTAATCACCCAATGCCCCAGGGAGAGCAGTGTGAGCCCAGGCTCAGCTAAATGCCCCTTCCATCTGTGGTCATTGTCTTCCAAGTTCCGTGGGATGCCACCCACCACTGTGTGGATGTTCCTGTTATCAGCTGTCCTGGAGCAATCCTGGTTCCTGCACGAGAACTGGACTTTGTTCTTTGCATCGGTAGTTCTTATCTGTTGGCTTTGTGTTTTCAATTCGCTATGTTTTGTCCCTTAATCTCAC
Source organism: Myocastor coypus (assembly GCA_004027025.1). Classification (NCBI taxonomy): domain Eukaryota; kingdom Metazoa; phylum Chordata; class Mammalia; order Rodentia; family Myocastoridae; genus Myocastor; species Myocastor coypus. Next base: position 228,787 of record PVJA010000092.1, on the reverse strand, counting down.
CCTAAAATCAGAGTAGCTCCCTTTGTTAGACACTAAGGTCTTTCAAACTCAGCATTTGATATTTTGAATTCAGGGACTCTCTGGTGGGAATGATGAGCCACACAGGACATGATGTAGCATTCATGGTCTCCACCAATTAGAGATCAGTAACACCACTACCCCAAGAGTGACAACCAAACTGTCTCAGGTATGGTTTTATATTCCCCAGAGGGAGTTGGGGTCATTCATAAAATTACACTTTTAGAAAACTTATGAAGTGGATTTGTTCACCAATTGGATCTAAAGCCATATCAACTGAGCCATATTTTGTAATTTACTGAACCCATTAAGTAAACATTTCTTTCTCAATATGTACTTTTACAGAAAAGGAAATGGAGATCCAGGGTGAAAAATTCTGTTAGCCATGGTGACAGTTTCACTGCGGACAAAACCACAGATAGACCTCACCTCTTCACAGTGCTTCTTTCAACTTGTCTCTGCTGCCAATTCCCACCTCACAGAAAACCATTGCTAAAAAGTCATTATATATTCTGCTCAGTGTTATCCAAGTATCTGGGCTGTCAAATATATAAAGTAATTAGTTATCTATGCATTCATCCGTTCAACAGATATTTGAAAGGGATTTTTGTGCCAGGCATTGTTTTAGATTCAGATGACATAGAAATGAAGAAACCACACTAACTAGTCACTAATTAATTTCTGTCATCCCCAAAAACATATGAAATAGATGACAATTGGTACTGTAGCCAAAGCTTAATCTGCAAATGGAGATTGAGATCCATGAAGGAGTTGGTAGTCTCAACAGGGTGGTCAGATCTCATAATGTAGCATGTGAGCATAAAAATCAAAGGGCAGTTCATTCAGGTAGTAGGAGAACTCTGCGGCATAAGAAACAGTAGGTGAAAAGGCCCAAAGGTGAGAGGTGAGGATGTGCTCAGAGAAGTCAAGAAGAACTGGCAAAGAGGCTGTGTTGACTGGACCACAGTGACCCAGGTGTGCTGTTACAGAAAATGGATGTTTTTTCAAAAGTGTCATATAGCAGGTCACCTAGGGCCACAAAGATAGATGATGTCTTAGTTACTTTTTGCTCATTGCTGGGACAAATACCCAACACTCAAAATGAAGGAAGGAAAGATTTATTTAGTTCGCAGTTCATAGAGGTTTCAGTCCATATTCGGCTGGCCCAAGGCTGAGTGGAGCAGGGTGGAGAGCATCCAGTTCATGGCAGCAGAACAGCAGCAAAATGGTGGCAGAGGCAGCCAACCAATCAGAGCAGCAGAGCAGCAGCAACAGCAACAGCTCAAGGTTGTATCTCTGTTGCTCTTTGTATTACATTCAGGCTCTCTGCCTTAGGATATCCGCCCTGGACCACACCCATAGTCTCAGCCTTACTCAGACCAATAATCCCATAATCCCCACACCCACAGTCCCCTAAGTGCTAAAGCATGTAATCCCAGTGGATCATGAGTTAGTCTCAAATTCTAGAAGTCCACACCCCGTGAGGGAATGAGGTACAAAGAGACTCTATGCCCTTATTTTAATGACGAGATGATCAGTAAGAGTTCTGAAGAAAACTAGTCTTTTCCATTTCTAGGACTGCTTGCAATTTATTCTATATTTTTAATAAAGTACTTTATACATACAAAAATATACTTTCTGATTTAAATATAACTTTAAAAAAATAGAATTAAATGATAGTAAAAGCCGGGGGTGGTGGCTCACGCCTGTAATCCCAGCACTTGGGAGGCTGAGGCAGGAGGATTGGTGTGAGTTCGAGACCAGCCTGGGCTACAAAAGTGAGTGCAGGACCAGCCTCAACTGCATAGCGAGACCCTGTCTCAAAAAGACAAAAAAAAAAAAAAAAAATGATAGTAAAAACAGAACCATGAGGTTTATGACATTGAATTCAAGATAATCACGTTTCTATGTTCCAGTAAGTAAGAGAATTTATAGACTGGGCAAAGAATGAAAACATATCAAAGAAGGTACAGTAGAAATGACAAAATACCATTAATAGCAGAACCATGAAATGAATAGATGGGTTTAATGGACTACTCAAAGCTGTACTTGGGAGATAAAAGAAAAATTCAAAGAGAAGTATCCAGAACGAATCATAAAGACATAGAAGGTCAGAATATGTAAAATGAACTGAATTCTCCCAAACTATGAGCCTAAGGAATCTTTCTCCAGGTTGTTCTTTCCCAAATCCTTTTTTGCAGATACAGAACGCTGACTTGCTTCATCCCGAAAGCAGCAGAAGTTAAAGAGCTGCTCCAGAAGACACAGTAAAAGCCTGAGGAAGAGAGAATGCTGAAATCAAACGGCAGACAGCTTGTCATTGTACCAGTGAAGATGGCTGTCCAGAGAAAGTATGAAATAAAGATACATTCACATAAATACATTCAATTTTCATGGGCGAAAGAACACTAAACAAACATTAAAAGGATCTGGGGAGATAGTTCCATGTAATAAGTGCTTGCCTAACAAGCACAAGGTCCTGAGTTCGACTCCTGGTACCAGAAAAACAAACAAAAACAAACATCATACATTAAAAGGAGTATATTAGAAAGAACTCAAGTAGAACTTTTAGGCACTAGTGAAAAGGAAAGAAACTGCCAAAAGAAAAGAACAGGTAGGAGGAAAGGAGAAAAAAAAGGTAGGTAAAATTTATATATGTATACAAGAAAGCTAAGACAGTTGTACTACTAATTGTTATTAGTTCATTGAAAGGAACAGTTAGTGCTTATATTGTTTGATCAATTTTGCATACCTATATCTGTTAATCAAAGCAATTACTGTAAAGATAATAATATGCAGTATAATAACCATTGTTAATTTCCTTTCTTATTTTGAAATTCTACATTGTTTTTATTCTTTTCTAACTCTCTAAAATAAAATAAGGGCCGGCCAGATAGCTCAGTGGATTAAACCTCCTGCATAGGCAGGCACGGGGGCTGGTGTTCAATCCCTGGTGTGCTGCGCTGGTCCCAGCCCCAGGTAGCACTGTCATGGTGATTGAGACTGGGTGTGGTGGCACAAGCCTGTAATTCCAGTGCTTGGGAGGCTGAAAAACAGGAGGGTCACTATGATTCAGATCTGTGTAGTGAGATCCTGTAAACACAAAATAAACAAATAAATAAATAATAAAATAAAATATCCGAAAACTAAAATATGAATATCAAAGGTGCAGTGAAATAGTTCGGTGGACAAAACACCTGTTCTGGCAAACACAGGGACCTGGGTTCGATCCCCCGCACCACATTCCACTCTGGCCCCATCCCCAGGTACACTGAGGTGACCACCAAGACTGAGCAAGGTGATATATGCCTGTAATCCCTGTGCTGAGGAGGCTGAAAACAGGAAGATCACTGTGAGTCTGAGTTGCGCAGTGAGACCCTATACCAAACACATTTAAAAAGAGAACATCAATATAATCTCATGTTTTTCTTCTATGACCTGGATGCATCTTGAGCAAGTTGGAATAACTTCAGCTGGTAGAGAAGGGAGGAAACAGCTATGTCATGTAACATGAGGGTACAGGGGAGCCCATCATATGGAGACAGATAATAAAAATCAAGCCAAATCCATAGATCCAGATGTCATAGAATCATCCATGTTGAGAGACTTAAGGAAGTGGCCTTAGAAACTTAAAAATTGCTGCTGGGAGAGTACAATCCTTGAAATGAGACCATTGTAGAGACCTAGATACCCAGGATTCTGGAGCTATACTACAAGGAATCAGCAAATGGGCAAATATATCAAATGCTTAATCTTATAATTAATCAACTAGTATTCATTTAACAGGTTTTCAAATCATTCTGAAATTGGAATCTGATCATGCTATTATAGAGAAATCCTTTAAAGGTCACTACTCTCTCAAATATCTGAAATAATTTTCAGAATAACATTCAATTATAAGAGGATGACAAGAAAATCCTTCCATTATCTTATTTCATATTATTTTTCCAGTATCAAAAATAAATTCCTCCTCTATATGCCTTGCTTAAACTTTGGCTATTGACTCCTCCCAAAATGCATCCAGATGTAATTTTTTTCACTGACACAGAACTAATATTCCCAATAAATTAGCTTTGTGCGTAAGACCTGAGTTTAAACACTTATGTCTAGTAATAGGACAGTACTGTAATTATGTTACATTTCCATCATTTAATGTTTTCTCACAAATTGGAAACTCTTTGTGATCACAGAAATATTAACCCTGTCTTCCTTTCCCACTTTAGTATAATTGCAGGTGAATTAAGTGAAAGAGCAGATGGATGAATTAATAAATGAACATCCTATCTGAGTCAGAATCTAAGTTAAGAATTTAGCCTCAAAGCTAAACAGCCCTTTTGGGAAAAAGAAGAAAATAACTTACTAATGCATGCTGTTTTTAAAGAATATAGTAAATAGTATGGTGATAATCTAAGCCCTGTGGAAGCAATTGCAAGTTATGGACCAGTAACAAAATGTAGGATGCTTTTCAAGTTAAAGGAGAAAATAGATATTTTAGGAATGGTGATTCTGGCCAGAGATCCATTACCTTTAGTAACTGTGTCAATAAGCTGACCATTCAACACTTCTTTTAATTTCCCACAATTTAGAAAGGGTTGCCTTATAACTCAGTTGTTTATATAACAGCTAATATTTTCCAAGAAATAGGAAGCAATGACATTCAATTGTACCTTTATTCAAGTTCTGTTGAACTTCTTTGGTTTCTATGTAAGGCTGTTTTTTGGTATCTAGGTTCTTATTTAATTAGCTACTTGTTCAATGAAGTAATTTATTACTGCCAAGGTAGCCCTAATCAAGGGCATAATACAAATAAAATGTGTGAAAGATTACAATCAATTCATCAGTGAAACATGAGCCCCTGTACAATGGAGACATGTAATTGTTTCAGGTCCGGTATTGAGATTAGCCTGACTGACTTTCTGGCTTTGGTTCAATAATTTATCTCATTGTGAAATAAAATAAATCTGTGAGCAGTAGTCATTGTATCATTTGTTTGGCAGGCACAATCAAGGGAAGGTTTATTTATTTACATACCACCACACCTGGCAAAACAAATTACTGATGGAAGACAGAATGCAGGATAGCTCTTCCCCAGCTCATTAAGCCTCGTTATGTCACAAGGTCCTGTGCAGTTGTAGGTTGTAAGAAAACAAAAATTTGGAATTGTCTGATCATATCATTTAGACAATGATTTCCTTTACCTTATAACACACCCCAGCAAACTACTTTGCTTTGGAAATACTTATAAGTTGCAGGAGAAAAAAATTCACTGTTTTCTTGTTTCCATTAAAAACAAGTGAAACATGGAAAAATAATTAAAATATTACACAATTTTAAGAGTTTTAGAAGACTTTACCTGATAGATCAAACACATGGCCAAATGTATACATTTAACTAATGTTATAACAAATACATTTAAAATTGATATAAATTATTTACTTTTCCTTAGCTTTGTTACCTCTAAAATAAAGCCTGACCTTCTTAAAGCAGCATCAGTGATTGTGTTTTGTGCCCTCCAGAGACAAAACACTCCAAAGCCCCTGTATATATATACACAACTCTCCTCACCCTGGAGCCAGTTCCAACTGCCCCCACTGAAACTGAGTCAATCTTACTAAGACGAAAATGCCTTTCCTTTTTTAAAAATTATTACTCTTAATAAGAAGTAACAATGCATAACAATGTAACAGTTTCAAAACACATTAGTAGTACATTTCAATATTTGATACAATGTATATTGTTGTCCTCCTATTAGTTATACAGAGCACATTGTGTAGATGTTATAATTTTTCAAATCATAATTGGCACACCAAAATTTCTTCTTATTGAACTAAGAAAAAGTAGTTGTATACATAATCCAATGTTGGATAATCACAGTGGGTTACTGGTAAAACTGGCAATGCTGGAAGCTGTTGATTTAAGCCTTTTACAGCTCAGCATTCTAATCTGGTTTTCTATTTTATGCCTTGTGGTTAAACTTTTCTGCTGGGTGGTCAACAGTAAGTTTAAGCACGACCTGTACAGCAAAACATGTAACTTTTGTATCTCTCAACATGGAACCATGTACAGTGCTTTGTAGAACTGTTGTCAGTGTCAGCCATCTGGATGAGTCACAGTCACTGCTTGACCAGTTTGCTCTCTGTGAAAGCCTGAGAGAACGTTTTCTCTCTAGGTAACTCTCCATTCACACACTATCTATCTTCAATTCCTTTCCTTTGTAGCCCCATAATTACCTTGAACAGAAAATTTGGGAAACCCCTGAATTACAGGATGTCATACAACAGGTTCCTTTATGTCCTGAGTCCTCACTGACCTTGAAGGGCTATGGCCAAAATATTGGCTATTTTTGTAGCTCTTCTTTTTCTCTAATTTTTAGCTTGTAAACTTATATTCTTAACCCTCCAGAAGAAAAACTTAGTGATACTATTACTTTATAACATAGGTACTTGAGCATGACATCACTCTATTTCTGAATATCAAACACCTTAGACTTGCAATTGGTATTTTCTACCAATCATTGATATTCTAATAAATCTCTATAGAATGTGATAAAAGCAACTACACATTTTTTACACATTTAGAAATCTAATTATATACAAAATTGTAGCCAGTTAATCCTATGGCATTTTCCTAGTCTCTTACTCTCATTTAATACCCTTTTTTGTTTTCTTGTAAACCAACCATTTACTTGAGAGTATAGCAGTAACTGAAATTACATTAGAAGCAGCACACATCTGAAAGACCAGAATGACAAGCATTCCAAGCATATTTTTATTGTTATACAACTAAAAATATCATACCATAGTAATATCTGTGCACCTATGTTTATAGTAGCCCAATTCATAATAGCCAAATCTTGGAAACAACAAAAATGCCCATCATCTGAAGAACAGTTGAAAAAGAGGTGGTATTCTTATACAATGGAATATTGCTTAGCTGTAAAGAGTGACAAACTAGAAAACTTCATATATAAATGAATGTATCTTGAACATATATTCATAATTGAAATAAACCAGACCTACATGTGTAAATATTGTATAGGTTTCCTAGTGTAATATCTCAAAAGAAGAAGTGAAAATGGAGAGGCATAACATAGCTGAATGGAAATCAAGGACTTAAGAGTTAAACAATGAAGTGAATCCAAACAGAAAAGATAGGAAGCATGCCAGGGGCAAAGCTATGAACTTATATACACAGGATGAATTAGATAATGGTCCTAGGAACCTCCAAAATGTTTTTGAACATGTCTTTCTTGAGAATGGAAACACATGTAATAGGAGAATTAACATCTGTTGAAGTTGGAAATTACACAGCAACAGTGAAGGACTTTTATTTGATTTTAGCAAATTTTATTTCCTGTGGTTTCAATTAATGAGAAGAACTTGGTACCTGGAAATACAATGTAATATAAACTAAATTATGTGGTAGAAGCTAATGTTTTATGAATATAAAGGGATGTTTTCCACATACAAATCTTCATTCTTGTTTTCCACTGGAGACATGCGTAGACAACTGAATGGTCACCCCAAAGTATCACTAGGTGAGCTGGCTAAATTAAGCTGAAGGTCACTCATAGGACATGATTAGATTTTCTAGTAGTAATTTTTAATAAACTGTTAGAATGAGGAATTAAAATATCAGACGGCTGGCTTGAGAACTTTCAACCTCACATGTGTAACTCCTTTTTATTATCTTGGAAATGAGGAACATCGCACATATTTGTAAAAAAAATGATGTGCAATATTATTAATTTCACATGGAATGTTTTTATAATAAGTATGTTAAACTTAAGAACAATAAAAGTAAGTTGGCTTGCCACTATATATTTATACTAGCTCAATTAAACCATTTTCAAAACTCATGTAAGTAGATTTCATTTAAAATGGACAATGTGATACTGAAAATTAAAAAAAACCCACATTGTATTATTTTATCAAATATATTTTAGTGTTTCACCTTAGTAGTTGATGACAGGTAGCCTAGTTTGTCTTTAAAATTATAGAACAAAATAAATATACTATTTGACCTTTTAATTTGATATTTAAATTTACTTTTATTTATAGTGAAAAGCTGAGAAATCAACCCAAAAGTGTTATTAAACATTAATAAATACTATTTAAATTCCTTTAACTAAAATTTATTGAGGACCTACCTTGTATGGAGCCAAGTACTGAATGCTCTGGTTGAATACAAGAGAATTATGAACATGTTTTCACCTTCAGAGGTTTATTAATGAATTAGAAAGATACTAACATCCACATCATAATTCTGTTTTATAAGTGTTTATGTGTTTCAAGTCATGCATAGTAGAAGAAAATATAAATTAATCCAATCATGTCTTTGAATGGAGATCTATATAAATGGACGGAATTTGTCTAAACCTGAAGAAAACCTTAGAAAAAAGTTATGACTACTTAAAATATAAAACAGAAAATGATTCTCCTCTATTCAAAGTAATGAGATTAATTTCAAAGTCATAAAAAGATACTTAAGGAGACGACATCTCAGCTCCAGAAGTCAAGAACAGGTTACTGAAATAAATCTGTATTTATTAAGAGATAAAAATAGAATTATCAGTCTTGAGAAGAGTAATTTGAAAAATAAAATCTCAATTTTAATCTACTTCTCTCAGTTTTTCACATATTTATTTGCAATTTCTACTTCATCTGAGAAGTGTCTATTCATTTCAGTGTCCTTTTTTTTGGACTAGATCTTTAAATTTGAAGGGTGTGATTGTTTTTGACTACTTAATGTATTTTCTATATATTAGTCCGTTGTCTGAAGAACAGTTGGCATTTTTTCACTCTGTGGGTCTTCTCTTCACTCTTGTTGATTTATTTTGCTGTTCAATGGTTTTTAATAAGATGAATTACAGTTGTTGATTCCATCTCACTCCAGAAAGTACAGCTATAATCAAGAAATCAAGCAGGAGTAAATGTTAGAAAGGCTGAGAGGAAAAGAAGTCCTTTTCTACTATTGGTGGGAGTGTAGACTGGTGCAGCAATTTTAGAAATCAGTGAGGAGATTGCTCAGAAAACTAAAATTTGTGGTCCCATTTGATCTATTTCCTTGCCTGGTATCTTCCCAGAAGAAGTAAAGACAGCATACCACAGTGATATATGCACCCTTATCTTTATATCAGCACAGTTTGTAGCAGATAAATCTTAGAAACAACCCAAATGTCCATCAACTGATAAATGAGCAAAGATATGCTTTTTATTCAATGGAGTATACTCAAAGGGTAGACCTGCCACATTTGGAGGTAAATGGATACACCTAGTGACCACACAACTTATGTGGAATAAGTTGAAAAGACATATGTAAATATTACATTCCCTGGCATGAGAAGCTGAAAGTGTAAATAAGGACCAACTGTACACTAAACATTATGAAACAAGAAGAAATGCTACAATTGGAGTGGAAACTAAGCACTGGGGAGGAGAAAAGAAAGGGAAGACAAGAAAAGAGAAAAGATAGAAAAATAGAAACAAATACTTTGAAGATATGCAGGGAAATAAGGATTGGAGGGAGAATAAGAGAATGGGAAAAAGGAGAATTAAGCTACATCATGTCCAGGTACAAATTTTTTGTGATGAGTATGATAATTATGTATATCTAAAATGCAAGAATAAACTTAATAAATAAAATAGGAAATGAATAAAATCTTAAGCATTTTAAAATAAAAATGCACAAAGAAAAACAAAGAAATGTGAAACATTTTGACTCTCATAAAACATGCTCATCAAAGTTTAATTTCTATCCAGTAAAGATGAATATCAAGTTTTAACAACTCAGTGTACATAGTTCAATAAGATTTTGTGCTATAAATGATTTCTTCCAGGAAAATCCGATGAAAGAAAACTTAGATTTCAATTGTTTGGAGATTTGAAAGGGCACTGTATGAGGAAGAAAGACATGATCAGATATAGATTTTTTAAAAAATAGTTTACCCACAGTTTTCTATTTTTACTCAATAGTACAACATAATAACTCATACTGGACAGTATTTTAATATGCCTATTTCAATCATATAGACAATGCATAATTTAATATATGTACCCTGCTCCAAAGTGTGTATGTGCTTCCAACAAATAGTCTCTCTTTACATAGAAAACTGATAAAATTATTTTCCTTGATAGTTTGTATCATGGAATTAATAAGTGAAGTATTGCCTTTAACTGGGATATATTTACATGTCACAGCTTTTTAATCACTATTCAGCATCCCCTTGTTTTATACACATCAGATAAATTTCATCCTCTGAAGCCTGAAGCCCTAGGCTGTCTGTTTCCACTGTGCTACCACACTTAAGGCAGCCTGATCCAGCCAAAAAAAAAAAGAGGGGGGGATCCTCCACTGTTCCATATAAAAGTGACCAATTACTGTCTCTTTGAACACATTGCTAGTACATATTAACTAATATGACCATCAATTGTCTATTTTATTAATGTCTCCATCACGTGGCTGCATCACCCAGTGATGCAGCTCTTAGAAACATAGCTGATACACAGTAAAAATCCTAAAGCAGTATCTATCGATTAAACTAGTGGGAAAATATGCAAATGAAGTAACTAAACATAATTAAGTTCATTCATTCTTTAAGTTTTTAACTTCATGAAAAAGCCCTATTTTATTTCCTGAGTTAGAACTGATGGTATGATCTTTTTTCTAGTGATGTCCTTGCCCATCTGATATTCAGAGGTTTGTTTTATACTGGCAGAGATGAATCTGAATGATCCTAAGGAAATAGAAACCTAGGTCCTCCAGACTAGAAATATAGGTGGATGGGCAAGGACATCAGTAGAAAAAAGACCATTCGTTCTTTAAAAGTGGCATATTTCCTTGTTCTTTTGAGTTTTTTGGTTTGTTTGTTTGTTGTTTCTTCGTTTTGTTTTCCACAATGTCTATGTAGACTGCTGAGCAGCAAAGGTACTAAGATTTTTACTGGCCTGAATTAAATTAGGTGATGCAGGTTTTTCTAATCCTTCCACTATCAGACTTCAAAATCGACAAGAGTTATGCTAGCGCACCTAGAAAAAGTGGCATGCTTGTGTTACACCTAATGTGAAATGATGAAATTCTGCATGTACCTCACCTACTCATGCCATTTTGCCATGTCAAACCTTCCACTTAATAGGGAAAATGTCTAAGGGAAAAGAGTTAAAAGAAGCAGACTAACTGTCTTATGTCACAAAAACACAAACCACATGTTGTGAGTGTTCTAACCAACCCTGGATTCCATCAGCAACTTACAGTACTGTGAACTTATGGTACCCCCAGTTTGGGAATTTCAAATGCATTGTTCATATGCAAGACTTGACCCTACACTAGGAATTCTGAGTTCTTTCCCTGGAGTAATGATGGGGTTTTATGATTAGTTCATACCTTCTTACCTCACCCCTTTGTGCACAAAACATTTGGAAGCTAACCATTCAATTGACCTGCAGCCTATGACTATGGGGCAAAAACAGCTTCTACTGCCCCACTGGGAGGCAAAGGCCAACTCCCACCAGCTGGATTTTATTAGCGCCATATCTTTACCTACTAGGCCAACACATCCTCACTTAATTCTGCTGTCCAGGGAAATACTATATTAAAACACCATCTCACCCAATCCCCAAAAAAAAACAATTTTTTTTCATTTTACAAACTCTAAAAGTAGAATTTGAAATGATGGAATGGATATAATAAATGGTAGACCATATGTTGTTAAAAGTAGTGTTTCCATAATACAATTTCTTTGTCATATTGTTATCTAATTTTTCATCAGCAAAAGTAGGGATTTAATCATTAAGTGCCTGCTCTCAAGGAGTCAGAGACCAAAAATCTTTGATACAATATAACTTTCTGGTATTAATGAACCGTTCTCAAGAATCTCAAAATTTATCCATGCATTTTACTAAGAACTATGATTCCTTCATTTTTTAAGAGAATAAAAATAGTTTAAAAACCCACATTAGAAACAATACACAATTTCACAAAGCAAAATGATAAGAATTCAGCAGTGGTTGTCACATCACATTCTGTTGTCTTCACATTTGTGGTTCAGAATACCAGATGTAAGCATGAAAAATTCATCAAACAAAAAATCTAAGAGAAGAAACAAAGAATTAACTGTTCTTCATAACAGAGTAGAAATCAGTACAATTATACAATTATATAATCTAATGTCACATTTCCTCCTCCTTTTTTTTCTCCTTTCCCTCAGCACAGTTTTTCCTTCTCTTTGAATAGTTTCTTTTCCTTTCAGCTTTGTTTTTTATCTCTTCCAAAGATCTAACGTATGGATGTCTGCTGAACCAGAGGATAGAACGAATCTCATAACATCTATTGACCCTTCCCCCCAAAGCGGCTCTCCTCCCAGTCCCTTCCCTGAACCCCCTCCCATGAACTCCTAGAAGACGCCCTGTGCTCATCAAGGGCTGTGGCTCTGCTCATTCTTTTTTTTTTTTTTTTTTTTTTTTTTTTTTTTTTTTTT